>KZ808235.1:235588-249740 GCA_000696205.2 Oncopeltus fasciatus
TGTGGTTTTGGGGCTGCTCCAGCACATCTTCTCTGTGATACAAGTTCCTGGATACCCAATGATCTTTATTATGTAATGTGCTCTTAAAATGTTTTGTGAAAGAACCTCTGCTTTTTGCATGAATTAAAATGTGTCATAACTTTTACAACTTTATTGTGTGATACGAACTAAGGAAGTATATATATACATATATATATGAATGCATCCATCAAAACTTTTAAAAGGGCAAATTTTTCGGTGGGAACGATGAAGAATTGATGAAATTATAAAATCTTTTAGTGTGACCTCCACTCATGTGGATATCGTGAACTGAGTGATTTCTTTGGAGGAATTCTGCTTAAAAATTTCACAAGAGATTAAATGATTTTAAACTTATTTATGGGTGATGGTGACGGCGTTTCAGCAAAGTACTACTTCTCTGGATGTCCGCGTATATTTATTTTATACATAGAGCATAAAGCTCGTCTTCATCAGATAAGATGGGATGGTGATGTTGTGGAAAGTTATTTAATTTAGTTGAGTGAGTTTTTCCTGAATGTATAACTCAGATAGTTACGATACCCCAATTTGTGTTCGAAGTTTCAGGTTTTTTTTTTTGGGGGGGGGGGAGTGGGCTGAGGTAGAGTTGTCCAACGTTAAGATCTGTAGGAAATTAGACGTAGAAAATTAAATGGATCGCAATACTTCCCTTAATGAGCCCTGTCAGGTTGGAGTAATGAAAGTCAAAATAAAGTCCTCCGCCCTTGGTACAGGAGGCACTATCTTAAAGCTCCCCCCTACGGTGCTATAAGGTGGACATGGAATTAGAGGTAGGGGTGTAAAGTGTGGTTTACTGTCCACTAAGTCCGTCTAAACAGCTGTTACTCACCCTCCCTCCCCCTCCCCCCTTTTTTTTTTACGTGTCCCTTGGAAGTAGCGCATCAAAACCAGTGACAACCCTGACGCCGGCAGTCTAATCAAGAGGGCCGAGCTAATCCCCTGCGCCACTAGGATAATGAAATTGGAGTGCTGCACGTATAAAAACGTCTAGGGTAATTACTTTGTTGACTTTTTTTTTTTTTCCTTAAAATGTGGAATTCGCTAGTTTTGTCTAATTAAGTAACCCTATCCAGCAAAGGGATCCTTTGACAATATAATTGACCTGACTCTTTGAAACCAAAATAATTGCCACTAAATGCCGTGAGCATTGAACCAGGGATATATATATATATATAGTAAGGCATTGTTCCCACTATCTGCGTTCTTAGTCAGCAGAACCATCTAGCCCATTATGGTGGATGCCAAGTGTGTAAGATACCCGCCCATATGGAACCATTACCACTTTCCAGGACAGTTGAGTGTAATCTTTCCACCATTTTACCACCCACAATCCTCAGTGTTAGTCTTGCCCTTCTCAGGATCTGCTTCGACCAATGGAGGTTCGTCTTCATCGAGAAGAACCTCTACCACAGCGTCACCACTTCTTCGAAGGTATGTAATTTATCACTTTATAAATATTTAATTTGGTTGTGGTATTTTATCCCATGTAAATTTAAAAAAAATAATGAGAGGGAATAAAATATAAAAAACTATCTGTCCCAGCCAGGAATCGAACCTGGATCTCCTGCTATCCGGGCCGGTGTACTTGCCAGTTATACTACCAGGACGTGTTAGTTGAATTATTCAATTCCCTCTACACTAGCAGGAGTCTAACCCACGAGAAAGGCGAGAACTTCGTCTTGTACTCAAGGGAGCATAAGGAAGCATTAATTGTTTGTAATTTCTCACATCCATTTCTTCCTTACCGCCCTCAGTCTACTTCAATAAGTCCTTGGTGCCTCATTTGTATTTATCTACAAGAATTAGAATTCTGATAAGAAAATAAGATATTTGATTACACTATTAGGTATAAAAGAAACTTAGTTCAATCGATCATACAATATCAGACTTCATTTAATCTTAACATACAAAATTCAGCTAATATTCATTTAGCCTATTAGAATCGACATCCATCTTCAATAATGGTCCTGTAGGATACTCACTGAGATCCTTATTATTTTTACCTTTAAGTTATCTCATCTTAAATTTTTTAGCCTTTGAAAAGTTTTGAAAAATAATCTGATACAAAAATTCACTAATTCTGCTTCAAAGTGACCAGAGCCCCTTCCAGCCCTATTTAGAAAAAGCATGCTGGAATAAAAGTTATATCGGATGAGATCTTTCAGTTAAGGCTTTCAACCCTCTTAATAGAAGACTGATTTAAATTAATTTAATAAACATTAAAATAATTATGAAAATATATAACATCTTCCTTTTGAAGATTATTTCCAAGGCTCAGCCGATCTGGAGGCTTGATTGGCCGTTATATTTAAAATTTTTAAATTTATTAAGTTATTGAGCGCAAAATTGTTATTTCTTACAATGTACAATTGTACAATTACAATTCAGCTATTTCCCTTATTTACAATGTAAATTTGCTTTGTAGAAAGCGTTATCCAAAGTAAAGCCATTTTGTCTCAATAAAGCGTCTTGTTGGTTTTTCTTTTAATGTACTTCTTATATAATTTTGCTCATCAATAATAGAGCTTCTAAAAGTTATTCAGTGAAATTTTAGTATTTTAAAATTCCTGGCTTTCTGTTAAAGAATCAAAAAATATTTCCTTGTCTACTTGTAGACAACCATTAAATAAAACACTTATAAAAAATTAATGTTATTACGAGGATTAGCATACACACCTATAACTTTATCGTCTTTATTATAACTAACTGTATCAGTATCTGACAACGACCAGGAACTACTATACGTTGCTCAAGGACTCATGATATGTCGTAATTGTGATAATCTTAGAGCGTCCATCGTAAATGGAAGTCCTTAAAGACTTGCTAGCAGTATTTCATCATCTCTAACAGGGCACAAATTTACTTTTGACTCATATTCTGATGACATGAAGAAAAAAATGGAAACACTATGGCAAAAATGAAAAATATAACTCCTTCCATATTAACAATATGGTTTCCCGACTCTCTAAGCATAAACCGACTTTCTTCACCTGTATTTTCAGAACAACGTGTTTTCCACTTCTCTGAAAATAGTAAGATATTGTATAACTTTCCAAAACTGAGTAAGCCCACACATAATACGTTATTATTTCTACCTATAAATTAAATACTCTTACTCTTTCAATTCTTTGGAAAGTTATTCAATAAAACGAATTATTTGTATACTACTTCCCTTAAATATCCCTCCTAATTTTAAATTTGCAAAGGCCAGCCCGACGCTCTGAGTCACGCGATCTTACAGGGAATCTGACTGATCTTTTTTTTTTTTTTTTACTAATGCCTCGTCTGACTGAGAAACGCTGGCGATCCACTTTTATAACTGTATGGGAGGACCTAGGCAGGCCTAGATGAGTCCAAGAGCTGTTTCTAGGTAAATGTAATTTCCTCTTCTAAGTTCTGAAGAAGCAGGTGGCCACCTTCAATTGGCCCATTCCCTTAGAGGTCTGGTACCCGTCTCCTCTCATCACCTAATCCATTAGTCTTTAACAATATTAATTGTTTAGTTATTATTATTGATATTTCAAGTGTGGTTTTGGGGCTGCTCCAGCACATCTTCTCTGTGATACAAGTTCCTGGATACCCAATGATCTTTATTATGTAATGTGCTCTTAAAATGTTTTGTGAAAGAACCTCTGCTTTTTGCATGAATTAAAATGTGTCATAACTTTTACAACTTCATTGTGTGATACGAACTAAGGAAGTTTCTAAGACAATTGTTTCGAAAATTTCCGTAGGAGCGACTTCAAAAGTTTGGGATTTCTATAAGCAGTCCACAGTAGTTATTTCTATTGCTAAAGTGAAATATAAATTAAACAAAAGGCTTGTGAAAGGTGTTTCTGAAGTAATAGTAAATGGTTAAAATTTTCCTTGAGAACTTGTAAAGCTGAAATTTACAGCTCACTGGCTGCAATTAGACCACCTATTCTCTTTACATGAGATCGTTCCTTTAGTAATTTAAGTCCTCTTCCTACCCCCCCCCCACTCCCCCTCAACTCAATCTTTCTCGCTCTCTCTCCTCCATTTTCTCTATCTCTTTCTCTACACCTCTCAGCTACAAATGTATAGATATTTATGGTTTTAATTTCACTCCTCCTTCTTTCTCTCTCTCACCTCTCCTTGGCTCTTCAAAGGCATGGTTTGTTCAAACCAAATGGCTCTCTATCGCTCTCCTTTCCCGGCTAATTAGGGAATTTAAGATCTTTAGAAATCCTTATAATGTTTCGTTTAAATTTAGAAGCGAGGCATTAATTACACTTCCACCATGGGAGGTAGCTGTAACAAAGGTTTGTCAGTGTGGTGTAACTTTACATTCGACTTCATAATCGTTGTAATAAATTATAATTTTGTATTGCAGTTTTACACAAATAAATTAAAAAGTTTTAACGACCAAGCATTTAAAATCTGCTCTAGTTAATTTGACAATAAATTAATGTTTAGTGTTGCAGGGAAAATAACTAGTTTTTTGAGTAACATTAATTTAAAAAAAAAAATGATTTGCCTTCTTTAAATATCCTTAAACATGTAGTTGACAGGAAAGTGTCAAATTTGTAATTGAAAATAGTAGATTAGAGAATATTTAAACTTTAAATTGTGGGTGATAAATAGTACATATATGGGTTTATGTATGCATTTATGATTGATTTGTTTATACTCCACTGTCCAGGACTCTTTTTGGCCATCACTTCTCTCCCATTCTTTTTCAGTGGGCATACAACTGGAGTCTTCTTGTGCCTTCCTATCATTTTCGTTCACCTGTTTCCCTGCAAAATTACACAAAAGATGCATAATAATGATGATGTTTAAAAATTAACTTGGATGGTTGGACACTTCCTAGGCAACCAAGAGACCCTAATTATGCAAGCTATCCGAAGGGAACTAAATCGAAATGAATTATAATAAGTAAGTTTGAATGTCGTTATATCTATATACACACATTCCTTATGTGGATAATATTGCGTATTTTCCTACCCGACTTGTGCCATTACTTGGAGTACATTAGTGGATGCGGCTTAATCTTAGCTGTTTCGCAGATTAAAGAACTAACCTGCTCGGAATGACAATCAACGCTAAGGGTGCTTCCTCGAGAAGTCTGATGGCAGTACTAATGATATTTTGATTAGTATGAGGCGATTCACTCCCATTTCTACACCATGCAATGGGGGCAAGGGCGCACTTAACCTCACACACGAGTTAATCGTTTCGCTAATGGGTCACCATCACCAGGGAATGTTTTGAATGCATCCGTGTGTGTGTCTGTACGATGTCTGTTTAATTAAAAACCCTTGGTGGTGGGAGTCTACCCTCTCCCCTTCGCAAGGAATTCCGTCTTTCTCTTGGTGGCGTTGGGGTTATGTGGTAGGGGAGGAGGAGCTGGAAGGAGGGGGAACTTGGAAAGAGGGAGAGGGGGAGATTAAGACGTCCGAGGAATCCAGGCTACGACGGCTTATGGAAATTTATTGTTTTAATTTCGGTCGGTGGCGGGTGCGCCTGTGTTTGTGTGCGTTGGCTCCAGTCGCCAAGGAGCGCTACCTCCAGTCGTCTACCACTCTTCTTATTACAACCCTCTACTTTCTGACAACTGACTGACATGATACGACCAGTGTTTTCTTTCCCTACCAATCCTGATCGTCTCTTTAGAAAGAGTAAGGACATTTAACAATGGCTTAATTAGACAGTTGCTAAGAATAGGGGTGCAGACTTTATTTTTGAAATATAATTTACATCGAACGAAAAACGGGATACATTACCCCTTGCTTCCTGATCAGTCATTGTGTTATCCTTATACTTTCATTTATTTTGGTTTTTTTCTCTTGACATATCAACCACAATTGAGTCATTAATGCCAATACATTAATTTCAATTATTTACAATATGATCTGCCATACAGGATACCGATACAATAATCGATTTACAGGTTGAGTGTAGCATAATGCTTGGATCATTAGATTACGATCGGTAAGAAATGACGATGTCAAAACTGCTATCCATTCGGCGACGTCAATTGATATTGAAACAACTGATTGAATACAGCTGCTTTTATTCTTAGTTATATGTCTGCTAATATTTTTTTCAAAGAGAAAGAGGGTAGAGAGGTGGAGGCTGCATAGAAAACAGTTCTGTACATACAGTAATTGTACATATGGGTCCTAACTATGTGGTAGGTTCTGTGCATCGTTGTTTACCTCAATTCTTCTAATGCTTTCAACATAATTTTTGGTCTTAATATGAAGAATTACGTGTAGTTTTCGTTGTCGGCTGATTTCAACGAGGTGTATGTTATTTTTTAAAATTAGTCTAAGACTTGTTTCTGTTTTTTTACTAAAAACGTGCAGCGTCCATTTGTCTGGGATTCCATTCTACAAGCGATCGTTAGAGCATTATTCGTCCATTTGGTGGTTATTCTAGCTATATCCCCTGAAAATTTTGATACTTTGAAAGACGATTGAGAATATCCTACATAGCAATTAATCGCACATTTAACATGTTAGAAACTAGTCGTGGATGATTTGAACTCTTAGCTTTTATGAATATTAATTTTATTTGTGGTTTTAAATCCCACGTAAATTTAAATCAATTAATGCAAGGGAATAGAATAAAAAATCTAATTGTTTCAGCTAGGGCTCGAATCTGGATTTCCTGCTAACCGGGCAAGTGCGTTATCCAATTTCGCTACCGAGAGAGCCAAATAAATTATTAAATTCCCAGATAGCTCTCCCGGTTGCGAAATTGGATAACGCGCTTGCCCGGTTAGCAGGAGATCCAGGTTCGAGCCCTGGCTGGGACAGTTAGTTTTTTTTATTCTATTCCCTTACATTATTTGATCTTTTTTATTCCTTCCATGCAACCATTTAAATTCATTCATTCAGTTTATTTTATAAATGGAAGGAAAGTTGCTCTAAAATTCGTATTTGTTCGATATTTTATTCAGCTTTCTGGATGGATGATTCTAAAATCAGAGCATAAGCTTTAATTTTAAGGAAAGTTTGATGGACTCAATATCAATAAATAAGAAAGAAATTTTGGCATCTCAATAGGATTTATTGAGAAAGTAAAATTTTCCTCCCCAGGAAAAGTTGATCAATTTCAGCCATTATCTTTCTTAGTAAGCTTTTTCCTAATAATTTGTATATAATATAAATGTTAGAAAATTACATATATTTCATTTGTTTGTGGTATTTTATCCCAAGTAAATTTTAAACAATTAATTAGAGAGAATAGAATAAAATTCCCATTAATTGTTAGAAAATTACATTTTACACCTATTTTGTTCAATAAATGTTTTTCTTAACGATGATTATAATGAAGATATTAAGATTTAATATTTTGGTACCCCACTAAACCCTCCTTTCCGAGAAAATTCGACCGCTTTCAGACGAGTTTTTATTGAACTCATTTAATGGTTTGAAAAAATAACTTTGAAAACCGAATTTGATTACATTATTTTAAAAATTACGGACTCTAGTGCTTTCTATAGACGCGCTATAATATATAGTATAATATATATATATATATATATAATTTGAACGGATCTCATCTTTATTTTAGCTTCTCCAAACTATTGTAATTTTTAAAAAAATGATTGATTTCTCTAGGGAAAGTTTGCTAAAATGGTTATTAAATTTCTCATTCTTTAATTATGGATTCTTTTCTTATTTTTTCCTTATTATCCGTGTATGATATGACCTGTATGCATCGACATAAATCACTAACGTAATAAACTATAAGATAACAATTATCGAGTATTGAGTAGAATACACTAACGAAGATGATTTTAGTTGGGGTTCGGTCGAGGTAGATCCAAAAAACACAAATTAAAAAAATGTATCTTTTTAATGAAGGATTATCTGCCAACGTCCATGACCAGTCATGGAAATGTGAACTTAGGGACAGGACGTCCTCTCTCATCTTCATGATAGCCCTGAAGATGGCTTACAATGTAAGCCGAAACGTTGGCAGATAATCCTTCATTAAAAAAATACATTTTTTTAATTTGTGTTTTTTTGGATCTACCTCGACCGAACCCCAACTAAAATCATCTTAGAATAATATCTACGGTCAACAAACTCCTTTTTTGTACATTAACGAAGGTTTATAATTTCCCATTATTACCTCCTAGTAGGTACGATTAAAATGGAGTGCAGCAAATATTCAGGGAATGCAGATGTAAGAGTCATGCTATTATATTTTCATTAAGACCTTCTAGTGCCGATTATGACTGACTTCGGTGTAGTTGAAAAGAAGAGAAATAATCACACTTTAAAGGGACAGAGGTATTCCTTTTGTAGTTTGCAACTTTTCGATGCTAGTTTTCCTTTGCTTGTGTTTCTACTTGTGCTCGTTGACTTATCATTGGCGATTTAAACTTAAGAACTTCAATTTAAGGTTATAACTCATTAGTTAATACTCATAGATCGCCATGGCAGCCAACATTTTATCAACATTCTGTCAAGAGGGCCATCGCCGCCATCTCTCTCTTCAGATTCGAGCTCATTTTTCTCGACACATAACTCCAGATATTAGTACATGGATACTTTTATGAAGTAATTTAGAATGTTTGAAATTAGAATGCAGTAGCTGCTTATTGTCATATGGATTGAATTGCAAGTAAACTCATATTCTATTTTAAATATTTAAAATTTATTTTAATAGAACTTGAGATTTTTTTGAAATGAATGCAAAAAAGGTACTAAATTCGTTTAACTTAAATTCATCTACTTACCACAAACGAAAACATTGGGTAGAATGCAAACCGTCCCAAGACTCCAAACCTGGTACGTCCATTCAGTCCTGTAATTTATGTTGTACTTTAGTTTGAATTGTCTGGACCGCGCGGTACAACTCAAATCCAATTAAGTGGCCTTTTCAGATTTTAATTTGGAAATTAAGTTCGTAAATTTAGTGCCATGACACCCGAATTTTCAAAAATTTCTTCATTTTTCACCGCTTTACGGGTATTTATGAGAAGCCCTCATTGTCTACTGCCTAAGAAATACTTTCTTTTTTTGGCTTCCAAAATGGTAATTGGTCATTTCATTTTATTTATTCAGAAATTTTATTACTCTTATTTTAGTCCATCTTGCATAAAAATGCAGAGAATCTATTTAGCTACGCTACTCCTTCGTGAGAGACTTCTGTATAATAGAAGGACAAGTTTATTTTTTTAAATTTATTTATTTTTTTAATGGCATCTCAACCACTAGGTCATTAATGCCTTTTACGTACAACAACGCATGATAAAGGAAGGAAGATTTTTCATAACGTTTGCCGTGAAATATGGAGGTGGACAATCGAAAACCGCCCGCGACGGAGGGGGCACGAACAGGAAGCCATGTCCCGGCACGAGGCAAACCACAGCACAGTGCCCACCCCACATAATTGGCTCATTGTTTGTGCAGGGTCCTGCCTGAGGAGTCCTTAGTGAAGTGTCCGACCTGTGAGGGTGTGCTTGGTGGGACCAGACCATTTAAACCCTCCAGGTCGACAATATACTGTAAGTAGGAGGCCAAACTCGGCGCCGCGGCCCACCACGACCCAAAGACAGGCCGCCATCCGCCCCCCCACCTACGCAGGTCGCACCGACCGTTAATTATTCATTGAAAGCAAACTATTGACGATTTAGTAGAGAGAATAAAAATTAAATCAGGTTATATTAATTAGCATCTTTGAAGCATTTGATTAGCCAGTCTATCGTGTCTGGATTGCTCTCTAAAATATTTTTAAGCTCGAAGGACATGTCTTCTTTTATCGTCGTACTTCATGCATTCTGTTAATATGTGTTTCTCTGAAAGAGGAACCTAGCAATCCACGCAAACCGGAGGAGGTTTCTTCTCCATTAAGTGACAATGGGTCAGTCGGGTATGTCCTATTCTTAGTTGAGTCAAGATGACCTCTTCGCGTCTTTGATTCCTGATAGAAGAGATCCATTGGTTCACAGTTTCTTTGATAGCACGAAACAGTGAACCAATGGAGCTCCTCTATCAGGAATCATATACGCGAAGAGGTCTGGTCAAGTTTATTTGATTCAGTATTTATTTAATGATTATTTAGTTTTTTTATTAAAGTCCATTATTAATATCTTCTATTCTTTATATTAAAAAATGTCCTTAAATACCCATCTCGTGGGATCCGATCAGGTATATAAAAGCTTGTCCTGAGCCATGGATGTTTAGAATGAGATGGCAACCTGTAGATAGCCCCTTCCTCCAAGACCCAAAGTGGTTGAAAGGGAGGCTAACACCCTAATATAATATAATATAATAATAATATTTTTGCGAATTAAAAAACTTTAGAATGAGTTATAATAATATATTACTGTATACTAATAATTTATAACAGTACTTTAATGGTGACCTAAGAATCACCTTACACCATAATACAGAACTGGCGGTTATAAAATTGGATATCTGCAATGCACTGTTTATGTCTAGCCATGATCAACACTGAAATCACTCGTAGAAGGTTAAATAGATAAGCTTCACTAAACAAGTAGAAAAGGATGCTCAAAAGAATGATAACAGGACTGAATGGAATTGTACAGGTGTATCAAGAAACAGAACCAATAACCTGGTTCATAAAAATGGCGCAAACCTGATGGATTATTTGCTACTAATATACTCCATTTTTTATAACTAAGGTTTGCATCGCCTTCTTAATCAACAGAAAAGTTCATTATTTTTCAAAAGCCCATTTATATAACCAGATAAAATTGGAAGAAGTATAGATACGTGTGGCTCTCCACATTTTATATTTTAATAATTCTAAAACGCTTTATTGCCGCCTTCATTACATGGAATTATTACTTATTATTTTCTGGATGGAGTATTTTATGATCTAGTTAGTGGGAATCCTTGAAGAAATGTTTAGACACATGATAAATTATTTTATCGTTATCCTCTATGTTTAAGTAATCCTATAAAAATTTGGCATCGTTCCAATTTTATTATATGTACCATCGAAGCGAGTGGCAACATCGTAACCAATGAAGGTCAACTGAGGTGCGATTATTGCTAGTTGATAAAAATTTGGGTCGACAATAAAATATTTTCGCCACTACAAATATTTTGGATCCAGTTTTATTTGTCACAAAATTTTCTATGAATACTTTTTTCAAGTTAAAATATATCAGGATAAGCTTCGAGTGCGAGAATATATATATATATATATCCTGAATAATTTTTTGCAATATTTGCCAGTCCGTGAAATGGGTTACAAATAGATTATTGAATGCCAGGCACGTAGTGCCGCTTAAATACAATGAAATTGAAAAACTTGGTAAGAAAAAGATTTATTGGTCTTCGACAAAGTATTGAGCTGTTCAAAGGAGGACTTAAATAACAAAATATTGATTTTTACTGAGGTATTGATTGGTCAAGCTTTGTTTACATTTCATATATGGGATTGCCACAATAATAGCACAGGACAATTTGCATTTAAATAAGTAAAATAACTGAACACTTCACTGAATTCCATAAAGCGATTTTCTCCCCAGTTATATGTGAGCTGAGGTTAGATAGTTATACACGAATTTCATGTTTAAATTTATCATATTATATGAAATCATTTTTATTAGTAGGAAATATTCTAGATTTATAAAATTATTAAATTAAGGTTTAAAATAATGTGCAACTGTACCCCCTATAACGTTTTAACGATTTTTCGGTTATTTATAGTCGATTTGAATATAATAACTTAGATTATGGTCTGAACATTTACGAAAAAAAGACCTGTCCCGCATATTTATTCATTCGATCACACATGGTAAGGCTAAGGTCAATTTTTTCAACATTTTCATATTTGCAATAAACCAAATATTCTCAAATGAAATAAATATTTCTGATTTTTTAATGGTACTTCGCGTACTATCGCTGTTACCAAGACCCTGAGGAGTCATATCTGTTGCCCGTACCTTTCCTACAGGGGATTAATGTACGGCTCTTGCAGGAGTTGGCGGCATAGTGAAAGAGGTGAAGGTAATTCGGGAAAAGCACTATCTTGAACTGTGGACTTCTGCAGTGCTTGATTACCTGGGACCTACAGCCGTTAACGGATGTACCTTGGTCGTGGGCGGGGACCTCAGGTACTACTTCGGCGAGGCTTTCCTGAGAGTGGTCTCCGTACTTGCCAGCCACCCCGTAAGTCCGGATTACTCAACAAGAACGTGAAGTTCTCTGTAAGTTGTGCTCTTTGCTTGTAACAATTCCCATCTTCTGTGGTCCACACACATCGATGGCGGCTTCTTACTTTTCTGTGGAATACACGAAAGGTTAAATAGCTGCCTCAGCTACTNTGCACCGGCCCGGATAGCAGGGGATCCAGGTTCGAGTCCTGGCTGGGACAGTTAGATTTTTTATTCTG
The DNA here is from genome assembly GCA_000696205.2 of Oncopeltus fasciatus. Classification (NCBI taxonomy): domain Eukaryota; kingdom Metazoa; phylum Arthropoda; class Insecta; order Hemiptera; family Lygaeidae; genus Oncopeltus; species Oncopeltus fasciatus. The sequence goes on from KZ808235.1 coordinate 247,982, forward strand.
TTCCCTTGCACTAAAAATTATCTTAAGTTATATAGTTTAACAATTTTTCGGTTGGTTATAGTCGATTTGAATATAATAACTTAGATTATGGTCTGAACATTTACGAAAAAAAGATCTGTCCCGCATATGTATCCATTCAATCACACACGGTAAGGGTAGGGTCAATTTTTTCTACATTTTCATATTTGCAAAAAAACAAATATTCTCAAATGAAATAAACGGTAATTTATTTTGTACTATCGCTGTTACCTAGACCCTGAGGAGTCATATCTGTTGCCCGTACCTTTCCTTCAGATTTAGGGGTATAATGTACGGCTCTTGCAGGAGTTGGTGGCATAGTGAAAGAGGTGAAGGTAATTCGGGAAAAGCACTATCTTGAACTGTGGACTTCTGCAGTGCTTGATTACCTGGGACCTACAGCCGTTAACGGATGTACCTTGGTCGTGGGCGGGGACCTCAGGTACTACTTCGGCGAGGCTTTCCTGAGAGTGGTCTCCGTACTTGCCAGCCACCCAGTAAGTCCGGATTACTCAACAAGGCTTCACGTTCTCTGTAAGTTGTGCTCGTTGCTTGTAACAATTCCCATCTTCTGTGGTCCACACACATCGATAGCGGCTTCTTACTTTTCTGTGGAATACACGAAAGGTTAAATAGCTGCCTCAGCTACTTATCACATATAAAGTAATCAAACAAGACATCCTTTCCAAATTCGGCTCCGAATATATTTAACCATGCTTTTGAATTTTAACATATTCAACAACATTTATGGTCAAATGGACGAAAATTAGATAAAATAATTAATTATCCGACTATATATAATAGTTTATCAACTATTTTATCATCATAATAATAGCTAATAAACTATTTTATCATATTAATAATAGTTAATAAACCTTTTATCATAATAATAATAGTTATTCAACTATTTTATCATAATAATAGTTAATCAACTATTTTATGTATTTAAAAATGGCTACTGTTTGTTTACTGACAATATGTTTTATGTCATTCGAGGTGCATGAAAAATGACCTTATATTTCGGTTGCTAATAAAGAATTTTCACAAATTAACAAAAGTTTAAGGGCGACTCATCGTAAACGTTTGAAAGTAAACTCATTGTAAACGTTTAAGGAGTCTGATTTCTAATACTACACTTGCAAAGACCAGTCACGATTAAGATTGTTATTGTAGTTAAACAGTTAAACCTAACGAACATCTTCGACGGATATTTCAAGATATAAATTTTTTTCAAATTTAGTTTTCACACTTTCTGTGTCAGTTGTTCTCTGAATAGAAAGCCTTTTTCTTTTTAAAGTGTTCTAGTGTCTAACCAAATATATATGAGCATATATTTGCTTCTAATGTGATTTCTTGCTAATCAACTGATGTAAAAAATATATCTTTGTAAGATTTAGATGCAATTAGTTTTAGAGTTTAGGCTTTCTTAGCACTTTCAAAGTGTCTCATATTGTATTTGCTAGAATCATGGATTCTAATAAGTGTTAATATTAAGAGTAAATATTTTAAAACTACAGTAATGGAGAAACAGTAGCACAAGTCTGGCTGATGCCTTTGCTCCCTTGAGAAATATACATTCTTAATTATATATAGTTTAGATACATTCTTTGCTATAGTTTTACAGACACACAATCACACACAAACAAAAACACACACAAACACACAAACACACACACACACACACACACACACACACACACACACACACACACACACACACACACACACACACACACACACA
>KZ808236.1:11795-27902 GCA_000696205.2 Oncopeltus fasciatus
TATATATTTATATAAACACAAGTTATATAGCTCTTTGGTTTTTAAAAGATATATTTTTGTTTATTACATCGGAATTCACAAATATAATAATTAATACTTTTTAAATATAGTTATAGTAATAACTATTACAGAGGTACAATTGCAACGGATAGGCAAACTCAAGGAAAAGTTAGTTGGACTACCTACACTGGAGGAAAGCAAGGAGGTGAGGGTTGTTTGGTTGGGGTAGGGCTCTGAAAGGAGTGGGGGATTCTGGGAATGTATCATACCTTCTATTATCCAGAAATAATGTTTACAATCTCAGCATAATTTACATAACAGTCAGCAAATTATTACTTTATATAAGGATTTTTATAATACGTGACTTATATTCCCACCTTCATCAGCGGTTTGAATTAGTGTGAAATTATGATATGGTATTATTATATGTCCTGTCCTAATACCAACTGCAATTGCACAAGAGAAGTGTGCTAAACAGTGGACCCAGATATTCCCCTTGCATGACTCCACACTCTGTAGTTTCCGGCAAGAGCCCGGCCTTGGCCTCTGTCGGGGATTCAGCCAACCCTGGAAGAAGCTTTGGACGGAACGCGACGTCATAGTCCGTCGGCCCCGCGCTAAAACCTTTTTCCTGTTCCCCCCCCCCCAAGCGCCCGCTTCTCACCCCCTCTCGCCTAAGCCACCCCTCCATTATATCCGAAGCACTCCGGCGGTATTACACATTCCCATGCCGAGTAGTCGCTTTAAGTTTTACATATAAATTGTCCCCGGGGATGACTGAGCTGGAAACTTTATTCCCTGTGTAAAGAAGAAATTCGCCCAATCTCTCTCGGCTCTCGTTCTCCTCCCTCCATCTTGGGTCTTATTGAGGTAAGGAGTCAAGCTCAAATGATGAGTGGGAATTTAGATGATGGAGCTTTAAAACACAATTTTTCTCTCATATGTTTTTGTTACGTTTTTTTTTTCTTCTCTTCTCTTTATGATTCAAAACAAATTTTTCTTGCTTTATTATTTTTCATACATGATAGAGCTGCAATTACAATATATCTGAAAATACACATATTTATAACAAAATATCATCAACCATTAACAATTTTAAATTCAATACTTAAAAATTGAATGCACCATTTTGCTAAGATTAAGGTATGGTATGATTTAACTACCAGATCAACCATTTTTCATGTCACGATAACTGTCATGATATAATTGCTGGAGCAATGTGAGCTATCCACGTAGTTATGACTCTCAGATGTGTTCTCCAGCTGAGGTGGAAATCTCGCCAATGCCGGGTATTCTCATTGCCATACTTGACTTAGGAGTACTATATCTGAACAACCGATCCACAAATAGTATGTGTTTGTGTATTTATATTTTGATACACTCTGCTATTCTTGAAAGAAGAAAAAATATTTAAAATAACGTTAATGCCATGCATTTCTCATTGGCATGTAGGGTTCCTCCGGGTGAAGTGGCTATCCCATTCGTCCTCCTGCTTTATCCTTTGCTATAAAAGCTTCTGAGGTAGTTATGGCTACTAGATGAAGTAGAAACTCTTTGAAATTCCCAATGGCATTGTTAAGTGGCATTTATTGTTTTTCTGAAAACCTCTTTAAATTACCTACCTTTCTTCATGATGTCTTGTTATAATTTTGGGAATGATGACCTATGCACTTTAATAACCTTAAAATTAGGAAGACCAACAATAGATCTTCATAAATATTTCTTCCTGGCTTGATTGCTTAGTAAAGTTTCTTCTTGCCGAACTTTCGCTCATCATACGATGGCTTCTTCATGGCTGAAAGTAGAATGTGAGTGATTCCAGACTCAGGAGGCTCTTATTCCTGCCTAGGACTGGACCTTGATCTAAGTCTGCTTTACTATTGTTTGGCCCTTATCTTTTCATTCGGGGGTGTTTGTTGGGCTTCTGTTATCAGTGGTAGCTTTTTTTGATTTTCCTGACTTATAATGCCGATTTACAATTTTGACTTAAAGTGTCAATTCTTTCCTTTTGACGTCATTTAACACGGGAGCATCTTAACAACAATAGAGCCTTTCAAATCTTTGAAAAAGGGCTATTGTTTGAATAAGCAAGAGCACAGAAAACGTCATCATGGAGATGCATGGAATTAATGAAATCTTTTAGTATCTGAAAAGCCAAAGTTTTAGATGAGGATATTCATGACTTCCACAAAAAAGTCTTCTTCAATCCAGTAGTTTTTACATTTGCAAAAATAGGAAGATAGAAGCAGATAGAGTAAGATTCATAATGATGACTCTGTCAACTCTTGATTCTGTCTGATATATTTCTTTGAGAGATTGGACCGAAGAATTTGTAACTTAAGAAGGACCCCGGGGGCGCCAGGCTAGTTCAGGGGATCTGTACGGGTCTCGCAATCCTGACGACGCGGGTTCAAATCCCACCCAGGTCAATCTTTTATTTATAAATAGAAGCTTGTCCTGAGCCATGGGTGTTTAGAATGTGGTGGCAACCTGTAGATAGCCCCTCCCTCTACAGGAGTGGCTAACACATCACAAAAAAAGAAGAAGGACCCAGTTAATGATCCTTCTGACATGGAAAAAACTTGTAAATGAAGAAAATATTCCTGTTGCACTCAGGTATAACCTCAGTGGGTACTTTGTCATTTCGGCTTACGTAAGAGGCGTGACCTTTTGAAAATGTCAGCCAACGCTAGATTTCCACTTGAGGCGGATGCAAACAAGTTTAGTGTTTGAATTATCTCCGACTGCGGCAACTGGCTGCTGGAACCGCCGGCTTTGAAGTCATCTACGTAAAGTGGAGCCATTTTCGGCCCAGAGTGAACGCCACAGCTCGTTAGCTCTCGGTTTCAGACAGATATAAAGGGACGAAACCACCCTGCGCGTAACGTTTCCGTGGGGAGGCTTTAATCGAGAGCATCCCTGACCAAAAAGAATTACGGGCTGAAATCTGAAATTTCCTTTAACATTTCTCCTCCTTTTGTAATAAAAAAAAAATTATATACAGTCTTTTACTAACCTCACATCTGGCAGGTTCATATGCTCTGCGGCTTTGAGGTTGGAATTATAAGTCTCGAAATAGCTCAGCTTTAAAAATAATCTGACGTTGCATTATTAATTCACAACTATAATAATTTTAGATTGTTATATTTTTTTACCTTATCCATGAGAATAGGTGCAAAATATAATCGTCTAAGCCTAGGTAATTATATAAATTTTCCAACAAGACACAAATATATGTATCTATATGTATTTATATAGACAAAATAGGATCTGTATATGTATGTAATGTATGAAAATTACAACGGCTGGGCCGACTTTTATGATATTTTCAGGGAATCCTTAGAATATTCAGGCGGATGACACTGGGAACTCTGATTTTTGATTTTCGGTCTGCGGGCGGAGGTGCATAGCAAAATCAAATTTTCATTTCCAATTTGCAATAAATACATGTGTTTCTTTTTTTATTGGGCCCATATCTACACCATATGTAAATAATTCTGTGAAAAACTTTATGATTGGTATTCCATGAATTTTAATTTGAAGGCCGTAAATTTCGTTAAAAGCACTATTTAAATCGTGTGATAATACAACACTAATGTTTGCTTAGGGCCAGCAACACCCTAAAAAAAATTTTTTTAGGCAAAACGAAGTGTGCCTGGTCCGCTAGTAAATAATAACAGATGTGAGAAAGAGTGCAGTGAGCATGCAAAAAGAAAAAATCACAACCACGAGTGTTTAATTATATAAATATATTAATTTAATTATATAAATGTATTAATTTTCTACATATACTATATATATAGCATATGTAGAAAATTAAACATTCGCGGCTGCGGTATATAGTAATCAAGAAAAGGTGGGGTACAGAGTGCAGTGAATTGATGTGTATAACGAAGTGCCATCTATGGTAATTAATAAAATTGCCTTTGAAGGGGGCTAGGACAAATCATTCAAAATTTCTAAAAAAATGGAAGGTGTCTTTAATATATGAAGGAAGGGATGAGGATAGTAGTTGCAGGTGATTTTCGACAAAGGAAGAGATTCTTTCTCCCGAGGATCCTATATCTGACACAATCGGTCTCCCAGGATTTCCGGGCTTATGTATTTTTGGTAATAAGTCTAAATGGGAAATGACAGTTCTGGGAGGACAGTGTTCTTTGATGTCCCTGTCGGTAAGCCCTTCTTTCGGGCCGTTGGTAGTCAGATATTCTTGGATTTCCTTTGAAAATTCCGAAGTGGGGTCTTCCGAGAGGGGAATGTACGTGGTTCTGTCACTTAGCTTCATAAATAAATACTTTGATGTCTTGGACTAATACAGTAATGCCTTAATCGGCTTAGCTAATGATGATATTCTTATTTTTCTTAAGAATCCCAATTCTCTTAGCCATTTTAAGACCTGGCATCAATTGCCTACAGTAGGAGGATTAGGAAAAACACATTCGTTTTCCCCTTCCTTTGAGTCCCTTCCACAACACCACACAGTCTCTCTTCACTCCTCACTGACGAAGGGCAAGAGGAAAATTTTACTCTTGCTTTACTTGCGATTTTTTTCTTTTTGTGTGGTCACTGCACTTTGTATCCCACCTGTTCTTGATTACTATACAGGGTGTTTCGCAAGTAGATGACAATATGCAAGATGGAATAACTAGATCAAAAATGTAGTTAAACGCCGCCAACCGCATGATTCTTTCTTATTCCGTTGCACAGATATGCCGTTCCAAAGGTAATTTTGAGAAAACCGTGTTTTTTGTAGGAAAACCTCAATTTTCTCTGCTTCAACACATTTTTTTTCAATGTTCCATCACAGTTTTGAATTCACCATTAAATTTTCTTTAAGTCTAATGCACATTCAATGTTCATAGTATCATTTCAAAAGCGCGATAACAGATCAAGAAATAAAAATTTTAAAAAAATGTTGTCAGCGACAAATTTTCGAGGATCACTGCTCTTCCAAAAAAAGTCCTGCAAGCTGCCGAATCTCACAAAAGTTGTGAAATTTAATTACCTTTCTAACGGTGTACTCAAAACTGCAATTATCTCTCAATTTTGTAATGCAATTGGAATGGGAAGGAGAAAAAAACTCATGTCATGCATATTTTGTAGGATCTTATCTCCGTTAAATTTAATTTATTTTTATGTAAATTACAAATATTTATTTAATAAATCTACTAGGGAGGTGATTGAAACCTAAAAGAACGTCTGGCGTGATGAATGTTTTTGTTTACTTCTTATGGATTATGTTCGCATTACGGTTTGTTTACCTTATCTCTTTCATTCTTCGTCTACCTACTTTGTGTTATAAATAACAATAATAATTGTCAGTATCGTGCAAATCTTCAGTCTGTTAAGGAAGTTTCAATTTGAGTGCAAGAAGTAAAAATGCCAAATTTATACACTTCTGAAGAGTACGTTGACATGATTTTCGCGTATGGGGCTGCAAGAGGCAATGGTCTTCGTGCACAAGAAGAATATCGCAATATGTTTCCAAATCGGCAAAGATATCCAGACCGGAGAACTATTGAAAACGCTTATCGCATCATGAGAGAAACAGGCTCTATTCCAAGACAACCTGTTAACTACGCGGGCCGAGCTCGAAGGGAAGTTGACATTTTAACTATTTTTGAAAATGATCCATCAACTAGTACCCGTCGCGCTTCAAATCAACTGGGAATATCGCACTCTACAGTCTTCAGAGCTCTCAGGGAAGACAATAGATATCCTTATCACCTGACTACTGTCCAGGAGTTGCTACCCCGTGATATGGAGCTACGGATGGTGTTTGCGCGATGGTATGTTCAACAGTGCCACGAGAGGCGTAACTTCCCTGATCACATAATTTGGACAGATGAGGCAACATTCACACGTGCGGGAATTTTTAACTCACGCAACTCTCACCTTTGGGCTCATCATAATCCACATGGCACTAGGGAACACCACTTCCAATATCAGTTCAGTGTGAACGTGTGGCTAGGAGTCTGTGGGCAGCATATGACAGAGCCCGTTTTCTTACCTGGTCGGTTAAATTCCAATACTTTTTATGATCTACTTCAGGATGATATAAGTGCGGCACTCCTCGAAGCAATACCACTTGAAGAAGAGCTATGGTGGCAAATGGACGGGTGTCCAGCGCATAATGGACGAGCTGTAACGAACTGGCTCAATCAACAGTACCCAGGAAGATGGATTGGGAAATATGGACCTGTGCATTGGCCGGCCCGAAGCCCTGATTTGACGCCACTGGATTTTTATATTTGGGGTAGGCTTAAATCGGAAGTGTACAGAGTACCCATTCAAGATATGAACCATCTGATCGCAAGAATTCGCGAATCATGTGAAGCAATGAGAGCTGACCGTGATCAGATTCGAAGGGCTACATCAGCTGTGTTAAACAGATGTCGTCACTGTATACTTCAAGGAGGAGGCCAGTTCCAGCAACTTTTGTAATGTTCAAAGATATTTTATTTACTGTTTAACTTTATGTAAAAATTAATTTAATTTTTCGTTGTAATTTACATAAAAATAAATTAAATTTAACGGAGATAAGATCCTGCAAAATATGCATGACATGAGTTTTTTTCTCCTTCCCATTCCAATTGCATTACAAAATTGAGAGATAATTGCAGTTTTGAGTACACCGTTAGAAAGGTAATTAAATTTCACAACTTTTGTGAGATTCGGCAGCTTGCAGGACTTTTTTTGGAAGAGCAGTGATCCTCGAAAATTTGTCGCTGACAACATTTTTTTAAAATTTTTATTTCTTGATCTGTTATCGCGCTTTTGAAATGATACTATGAACATTGAATGTGCATTAGACTTAAAGAAAATTTAATGGTGAATTCAAAACTGTGATGGAACATTGAAAAAAAATGTGTTGAAGCAGAGAAAATTGAGGTTTTCCTACAAAAAACACGGTTTTCTCAAAATTACCTTTGGAACGGCATATCTGTGCAACGGAATAAGAAAGAATCATGCGGTTGGCGGCGTTTAACTACATTTTTGATCTAGTTATTCCATCTTGCATATTGTCATCTACTTGCGAAACACCCTGTATATGTGTGTGTGTGTGTTTGCGTGTTTTTGTGTGTATATAGTTATCGCACATCAAGTCCGAACATCAAATATTAATATACAGACCACTTGTGTAATAACTCGAGTTCTAATGAAGTGATGCACAATCTTGAAAGTGCTCAGCCGGTATTAAATCAATATTTTTTCTAGTTGGAAAATTAAAAGTTTACATAATGATTAAGATGCTTTTTTGGCAAAAAAAAATATGAATAATTAAAATTAATAATTTTCACTCTATAACTTTCTTCCAAAAAAAAAATTTTAAGGACGAAGTATAAAAATTTAATATCAAGACCTAAGTGGTTCCTCTATCCTTCAAATATAAATACCCAATGGAATATTCAGACTTTTTACTGCAAACCGTTAAAAAAATGATAGCTCTTTGGTTTTTAAAAGATATATTTTTGTTTATTACATCGGAATTCACAAATATAATAATTAATACTTTTTAAATATAGTTATAGTAATAACTATTACAGAGGTACAATTGCAACGGATAGGCAAACTCAAGGAAAAGTTAGTTGGACTACCTACACTGGAGGAAAGCAAGGAGGTGAGGGTTGTTTGGTTGGGGTAGGGCTCTGAAAGGAGTGGGGGATTCTGGGAATGTATCATACCTTCTATTATCCAGAAATAATGTTTACAATCTCAGCATAATTTACATAACAGTCAGCAAATTATTACTTTATATAAGGATTTTTATAATACGTGACTTATATTCCCACCTTCATCAGCGGTTTGAATTAGTGTGAAATTATGATATGGTATTATTATATGTCCTGTCCTAATACCAACTGCAATTGCACAAGAGAAGTGTGCTAAACAGTGGACCCAGATATTCCCCTTGCATGACTCCACACTCTGTAGTTTCCGGCAAGAGCCCGGCCTTGGCCTCTGTCGGGGATTCAGCCAACCCTGGAAGAAGCTTTGGACGGAACGCGACGTCATAGTCCGTCGGCCCCGCGCTAAAACCTTTTTCCTGTTCCCCCCCCCCCAAGCGCCCGCTTCTCACCCCCTCTCGCCTAAGCCACCCCTCCATTATATCCGAAGCACTCCGGCGGTATTACACATTCCCATGCCGAGTAGTCGCTTTAAGTTTTACATATAAATTGTCCCCGGGGATGACTGAGCTGGAAACTTTATTCCCTGTGTAAAGAAGAAATTCGCCCAATCTCTCTCGGCTCTCGTTCTCCTCCCTCCATCTTGGGTCTTATTGAGGTAAGGAGTCAAGCTCAAATGATGAGTGGGAATTTAGATGATGGAGCTTTAAAACACAATTTTTCTCTCATATGTTTTTGTTACGTTTTTTTTTTCTTCTCTTCTCTTTATGATTCAAAACAAATTTTTCTTGCTTTATTATTTTTCATACATGATAGAGCTGCAATTACAATATATCTGAAAATACACATATTTATAACAAAATATCATCAACCATTAACAATTTTAAATTCAATACTTAAAAATTGAATGCACCATTTTGCTAAGATTAAGGTATGGTATGATTTAACTACCAGATCAACCATTTTTCATGTCACGATAACTGTCATGATATAATTGCTGGAGCAATGTGAGCTATCCACGTAGTTATGACTCTCAGATGTGTTCTCCAGCTGAGGTGGAAATCTCGCCAATGCCGGGTATTCTCATTGCCATACTTGACTTAGGAGTACTATATCTGAACAACCGATCCACAAATAGTATGTGTTTGTGTATTTATATTTTGATACACTCTGCTATTCTTGAAAGAAGAAAAAATATTTAAAATAACGTTAATGCCATGCATTTCTCATTGGCATGTAGGGTTCCTCCGGGTGAAGTGGCTATCCCATTCGTCCTCCTGCTTTATCCTTTGCTATAAAAGCTTCTGAGGTAGTTATGGCTACTAGATGAAGTAGAAACTCTTTGAAATTCCCAATGGCATTGTTAAGTGGCATTTATTGTTTTTCTGAAAACCTCTTTAAATTACCTACCTTTCTTCATGATGTCTTGTTATAATTTTGGGAATGATGACCTATGCACTTTAATAACCTTAAAATTAGGAAGACCAACAATAGATCTTCATAAATATTTCTTCCTGGCTTGATTGCTTAGTAAAGTTTCTTCTTGCCGAACTTTCGCTCATCATACGATGGCTTCTTCATGGCTGAAAGTAGAATGTGAGTGATTCCAGACTCAGGAGGCTCTTATTCCTGCCTAGGACTGGACCTTGATCTAAGTCTGCTTTACTATTGTTTGGCCCTTATCTTTTCATTCGGGGGTGTTTGTTGGGCTTCTGTTATCAGTGGTAGCTTTTTTTGATTTTCCTGACTTATAATGCCGATTTACAATTTTGACTTAAAGTGTCAATTCTTTCCTTTTGACGTCATTTAACACGGGAGCATCTTAACAACAATAGAGCCTTTCAAATCTTTGAAAAAGGGCTATTGTTTGAATAAGCAAGAGCACAGAAAACGTCATCATGGAGATGCATGGAATTAATGAAATCTTTTAGTATCTGAAAAGCCAAAGTTTTAGATGAGGATATTCATGACTTCCACAAAAAAGTCTTCTTCAATCCAGTAGTTTTTACATTTGCAAAAATAGGAAGATAGAAGCAGATAGAGTAAGATTCATAATGATGACTCTGTCAACTCTTGATTCTGTCTGATATATTTCTTTGAGAGATTGGACCGAAGAATTTGTAACTTAAGAAGGACCCCGGGGGCGCCAGGCTAGTTCAGGGGATCTGTACGGGTCTCGCAATCCTGACGACGCGGGTTCAAATCCCACCCAGGTCAATCTTTTATTTATAAATAGAAGCTTGTCCTGAGCCATGGGTGTTTAGAATGTGGTGGCAACCTGTAGATAGCCCCTCCCTCTACAGGAGTGGCTAACACATCACAAAAAAAGAAGAAGGACCCAGTTAATGATCCTTCTGACATGGAAAAAACTTGTAAATGAAGAAAATATTCCTGTTGCACTCAGGTATAACCTCAGTGGGTACTTTGTCATTTCGGCTTACGTAAGAGGCGTGACCTTTTGAAAATGTCAGCCAACGCTAGATTTCCACTTGAGGCGGATGCAAACAAGTTTAGTGTTTGAATTATCTCCGACTGCGGCAACTGGCTGCTGGAACCGCCGGCTTTGAAGTCATCTACGTAAAGTGGAGCCATTTTCGGCCCAGAGTGAACGCCACAGCTCGTTAGCTCTCGGTTTCAGACAGATATAAAGGGACGAAACCACCCTGCGCGTAACGTTTCCGTGGGGAGGCTTTAATCGAGAGCATCCCTGACCAAAAAGAATTACGGGCTGAAATCTGAAATTTCCTTTAACATTTCTCCTCCTTTTGTAATAAAAAAAAAATTATATACAGTCTTTTACTAACCTCACATCTGGCAGGTTCATATGCTCTGCGGCTTTGAGGTTGGAATTATAAGTCTCGAAATAGCTCAGCTTTAAAAATAATCTGACGTTGCATTATTAATTCACAACTATAATAATTTTAGATTGTTATATTTTTTTACCTTATCCATGAGAATAGGTGCAAAATATAATCGTCTAAGCCTAGGTAATTATATAAATTTTCCAACAAGACACAAATATATGTATCTATATGTATTTATATAGACAAAATAGGATCTGTATATGTATGTAATGTATGAAAATTACAACGGCTGGGCCGACTTTTATGATATTTTCAGGGAATCCTTAGAATATTCAGGCGGATGACACTGGGAACTCTGATTTTTGATTTTCGGTCTGCGGGCGGAGGTGCATAGCAAAATCAAATTTTCATTTCCAATTTGCAATAAATACATGTGTTTCTTTTTTTATTGGGCCCATATCTACACCATATGTAAATAATTCTGTGAAAAACTTTATGATTGGTATTCCATGAATTTTAATTTGAAGGCCGTAAATTTCGTTAAAAGCACTATTTAAATCGTGTGATAATACAACACTAATGTTTGCTTAGGGCCAGCAACACCCTAAAAAAAATTTTTTTAGGCAAAACGAAGTGTGCCTGGTCCGCTAGTAAATAATAACAGATGTGAGAAAGAGTGCAGTGAGCATGCAAAAAGAAAAAATCACAACCACGAGTGTTTAATTATATAAATATATTAATTTAATTATATAAATGTATTAATTTTCTACATATACTATATATATAGCATATGTAGAAAATTAAACATTCGCGGCTGCGGTATATAGTAATCAAGAAAAGGTGGGGTACAGAGTGCAGTGAATTGATGTGTATAACGAAGTGCCATCTATGGTAATTAATAAAATTGCCTTTGAAGGGGGCTAGGACAAATCATTCAAAATTTCTAAAAAAATGGAAGGTGTCTTTAATATATGAAGGAAGGGATGAGGATAGTAGTTGCAGGTGATTTTCGACAAAGGAAGAGATTCTTTCTCCCGAGGATCCTATATCTGACACAATCGGTCTCCCAGGATTTCCGGGCTTATGTATTTTTGGTAATAAGTCTAAATGGGAAATGACAGTTCTGGGAGGACAGTGTTCTTTGATGTCCCTGTCGGTAAGCCCTTCTTTCGGGCCGTTGGTAGTCAGATATTCTTGGATTTCCTTTGAAAATTCCGAAGTGGGGTCTTCCGAGAGGGGAATGTACGTGGTTCTGTCACTTAGCTTCATAAATAAATACTTTGATGTCTTGGACTAATACAGTAATGCCTTAATCGGCTTAGCTAATGATGATATTCTTATTTTTCTTAAGAATCCCAATTCTCTTAGCCATTTTAAGACCTGGCATCAATTGCCTACAGTAGGAGGATTAGGAAAAACACATTCGTTTTCCCCTTCCTTTGAGTCCCTTCCACAACACCACACAGTCTCTCTTCACTCCTCACTGACGAAGGGCAAGAGGAAAATTTTACTCTTGCTTTACTTGCGATTTTTTTCTTTTTGTGTGGTCACTGCACTTTGTATCCCACCTGTTCTTGATTACTATACAGGGTGTTTCGCAAGTAGATGACAATATGCAAGATGGAATAACTAGATCAAAAATGTAGTTAAACGCCGCCAACCGCATGATTCTTTCTTATTCCGTTGCACAGATATGCCGTTCCAAAGGTAATTTTGAGAAAACCGTGTTTTTTGTAGGAAAACCTCAATTTTCTCTGCTTCAACACATTTTTTTTCAATGTTCCATCACAGTTTTGAATTCACCATTAAATTTTCTTTAAGTCTAATGCACATTCAATGTTCATAGTATCATTTCAAAAGCGCGATAACAGATCAAGAAATAAAAATTTTAAAAAAATGTTGTCAGCGACAAATTTTCGAGGATCACTGCTCTTCCAAAAAAAGTCCTGCAAGCTGCCGAATCTCACAAAAGTTGTGAAATTTAATTACCTTTCTAACGGTGTACTCAAAACTGCAATTATCTCTCAATTTTGTAATGCAATTGGAATGGGAAGGAGAAAAAAACTCATGTCATGCATATTTTGCAGGATCTTATCTCCGTTAAATTTAATTTATTTTTATGTAAATTACAACGAAAAATTAAATTAATTTTTACATAAAGTTAAACAGTAAATAAAATATCTTTGAACATTACAAAAGTTGCTGGAACTGGCCTCCTCCTTGAAGTATACAGTGACGACATCTGTTTAACACAGCTGATGTAGCCCTTCGAATCTGATCACGGTCAGCTCTCATTGCTTCACATGATTCGCGAATTCTTGCGATCAGATGGTTCATATCTTGAATGGGTACTCTGTACACTTCCGATTTAAGCCTACCCCAAATATAAAAATCCAGTGGCGTCAAATCAGGGCTTCGGGCCGGCCAATGCACAGGTCCATATTTCCCAATCCATCTTCCTGGGTACTGTTGATTGAGCCAGTTCGTTACAGCTCGTCCATTATGCGCTGGACACCCGTCCATTTGCCACCATAGCTCTTCTTCAAGTGGTATTGCTTCGAGGAGTGCCGCACTTATATCATCCTGAAGTAGATCATAAAAAGTATTGGAATTTAACCGACCAGGTAAGAAAACGGGCTCTGTCATATGCTGCCCACAGACTCCTAGCCACACGTTCACACTGAACTGATATTGGAAGTGGTGTTCCCTAGTGCCATGTGGATTATGATGAGCCCAAAGGTGAGAGTTGCGTGAGTTAAAAATTCCCGCACGTGTGAATGTTGCCTCATCTGTCCAAATTATGTGATCAGGGAAGTTACGCCTCTCGTGGCACTGTTGAACATACCATCGCGCAAACACCATCCGTAGCTCCATATCACGGGGTAGCAACTCCTGGACAGTAGTCAGGTGATAAGGATATCTATTGTCTTCCCTGAGAGCTCTGAAGACTGTAGAGTGCGATATTCCCAGTTGATTTGAAGCGCGACGGGTACTAGTTGATGGATCATTTTCAAAAATAGTTAAAATGTCAACTTCCCTTCGAGCTCGGCCCGCGTAGTTAACAGGTTGTCTTGGAATAGAGCCTGTTTCTCTCATGATGCGATAAGCGTTTTCAATAGTTCTCCGGTCTGGATATCTTTGCCGATTTGGAAACATATTGCGATATTCTTCTTGTGCACGAAGACCATTGCCTCTTGCAGCCCCATACGCGAAAATCATGTCAACGTACTCTTCAGAAGTGTATAAATTTGGCATTTTTACTTCTTGCACTCAAATTGAAACTTCCTTAACAGACTGAAGATTTGCACGATACTGACAATTATTATTGTTATTTATAACACAAAGTAGGTAGACGAAGAATGAAAGAGATAAGGTAAACAAACCGTAATGCGAACATAATCCATAAGAAGTAAACAAAAACATTCATCACGCCAGACGTTCTTTTAGGTTTCAATCACCTCCCTAGTAGATTTATTAAATAAATATTTGTAATTTACATAAAAATAAATTAAATTTAACGGAGATAAGATCCTACAAAATATGCATGACATGAGTTTTTTTCTCCTTCCCATTCCAATTGCATTACAAAATTGAGAGATAATTGCAGTTTTGAGTACACCGTTAGAAAGGTAATTAAATTTCACAACTTTTGTGAGATTCGGCAGCTTGCAGGACTTTTTTTGGAAGAGCAGTGATCCTCGAAAATTTGTCGCTGACAACATTTTTTTAAAATTTTTATTTCTTGATCTGTTATCGCGCTTTTGAAATGATACTATGAACATTGAATGTGCATTAGACTTAAAGAAAATTTAATGGTGAATTCAAAACTGTGATGGAACATTGAAAAAAAATGTGTTGAAGCAGAGAAAATTGAGGTTTTCCTACAAAAAACACGGTTTTCTCAAAATTACCTTTGGAACGGCATATCTGTGCAACGGAATAAGAAAGAATCATGCGGTTGGCGGCGTTTAACTACATTTTTGATCTAGTTATTCCATCTTGCATATTGTCATCTACTTGCGAAACACCCTGTATATGTGTGTGTGTGTGTTTGCGTGTTTTTGTGTGTATATAGTTATCGCACATCAAGTCCGAACATCAAATATTAATATACAGACCACTTGTGTAATAACTCGAGTTCTAATGAAGTGATGCACAATCTTGAAAGTGCTCAGCCGGTATTAAATCAATATTTTTTCTAGTTGGAAAATTAAAAGTTTACATAATGATTAAGATGCTTTTTTGGCAAAAAAAAATATGAATAATTAAAATTAATAATTTTCACTCTATAACTTTCTTCCAAAAAAAAAATTTTAAGGACGAAGTATAAAAATTTAATATCAAGACCTAAGTGGTTCCTCTTATCCTTCAAATATAAATACCCAATGCAATATTCAGACTTTTTACTGCAAACCGTTAAAAAAATGATATTTCTTAGAAATCAGAATTCCAAAATTAAAAATAATATATTTTTTTACTTTAATTTAATCTTATGTAAGATCAAAATTATATAGTTTCTTGGCATATATAGTATACAATTTTCAGGTGATTCGTTCTGTGTGTAAGAATTTAACGAATAAATGGTGCAACTGTTAAGTATTTCCCCCACTCTGAAAATAAAAGAAAATATTAGTATCTATCGTACTGAAAGAGTTGTAAGGATTTGGTATTGAAAGAGTTGCGACATAATTGTTATCGCCTGTAATAGACTCATACGATAAGCTGCCTTAATACGGCACTATGTTAGTGGGTCTCTCCATCGGTGATATTAAAGACATATTGTATTCCAACCCATGCTTCATTTCAGACCTAAATAATGAATCTTTTCTATTTGATTAAGCTGAGGAAGTACTTCTGCCTGTGGGATTAGTTTCATTGATGTTGGAACAGTTAAGAATGCAAAAATATTTCTAAACTCTTCAAAAGGATATTAAAAGTATGGTACCAGATGAATGACTTGATTTCCTGGTGAGTAATCTGATAATAACCGGTTAGCGGAAAGGAGGAAATTAGGTTCACTGGCTGGAGCCCTTACTCATAAATATTAGGTGAGTTGTGTTTGTTTGAATTAGGAACAGGGTGTGGGTAAAACGATGAGTTCGGTGGAGGCGGATCTCTGACTGGCGGCGGGTAGGCGTCATGACTAAGTAACTGGGGTCAGAGCTATCACCTCCGGGTGCTGTCGGCCCGTGTTATCAGCCCACCCACAGCTGATACCGGCCTCCTTGCTGCCTGTCTCTATCAGCGGTACCGCTTTTACAGCTAATCTATCCGGCCTGTCTGATGAGGTTCTGTTTCGCCACTCCTCTACATTTCCTCTACCACTGTCACTCTCACTCCCAACTCTCCCCGCCTCTCCCTCTCGCTCTCTCTCACTCTCTCTCTCTCTCTCCCTCTCTATCCCTCTCTCTCTGCCTCTATCTCTGCCTCTCTCTCTGACTCTCTCTCACTCTCTCTCTCTCTCTCCAGTTCTAAATCTTTCTTTTTCTTTTTCTTATCGAATTCCAAGGTCGAATATTTTTATATCTTTTTCCAATATTTTCTTATGGACTACACAAAGCATGTTGTTAAAAATATCTATAAATTTATTTGCCAATAGTCTGCTTAAATTTACTGTAAGTTTTAATTTGTAACCATTTCTAAAAAAATATTTCAAGAAGAAGATATATATTTTA
>KZ808236.1:65165-92590 GCA_000696205.2 Oncopeltus fasciatus
GTCATGGAAATGTGAACTTAGGGACAGGACGTCCTCTCTCGTCTTCATGATAGCCCTGAAAATGGCTTACAATGTAAGCCGAAACGTTGGCAGATAATCCTTTATTAAAAAAATACAGTGTTTTTTGGATCTACCTTGACCGAACCCCAACTAAAATCATCAAAGAAGAATAAATTAAACTTTACCTGAATTGCAAATTTTAAAATTAAAATCTAATAGAAAATAAATAAATAGAAACCCTACTGATAAATTTAAAAAAAAATATATAGTAAAATAAATTATAATATACTTATGACGTCACTTCTGATATGTTGAAAGCTGTTTAACATTCCTTAGGGTTGTAACTTCCACAAAACGCTTTAACTAGGACTCCAGAAGTATAACTAATAAAAGAAAGTTATTTGCACTCTAGTTTGTGTACATTATCGCCATATGGATATATCCATACTTATTAATGACGGAAATATTGGATCCAACAATAAGGATTAAGTCTGAAATGAAAAATATCTCAATTAGAATCTAGAATAATCAATGATATATTATGTGTCGGTGATCTGTCAATTAAGCCCGATTTTTAAAGAGCTGCTAAACCAATGAGATAATGTAAATTTTTATTTTTTATTTGAAGTATACTTGATAAATATATATATTCAGTACGAGCATTATTCTGCATCCTATTCCATAAAGTATCTTAAGTTGAAGTATTGTTCTTCGGAATTATTAGGGATTAATTAATTATCCTCATTAATAATTTGCAACTGTATTCTATAAAAAGAATAATAAATCAGTTTTATTTTTGGAAATAAAACTCACGAAAAAAAACGAAGCTATTGAAATAGAAGTATAGCCTGTCCAAAGAGGAGTCCGATCTTCAATTGAATGAAAATAAAGGAGATAAAAAATAAAAAAAAAGAAGCCGAACCGCCCTCTGGCAATTGTAAATTGTAGAATGCCTTCTCGTAAGCCCATTTATTTCTATAGGGAATTAAAAACGACGGGAAGGGCCTAAAATGAATATAATTACGAGAAAGAGAGAGCGAAAGAGGAATTATAGGGTCAGAATAGACCGAGAAGATATTTATTAAAGAAAGAAAAGTAAATTTCAAGGGAGCTGTTACTTTGACACAGAAATAATAAATAACAAAAGTACAAATATATGAATGGGTAAAAAAATTGAAAAAAAAAAAGTTATTTTTAAATCAAATGTCTGATTTTATCCACTAACACTTCTATCTATTCAATTTTTCAGGGAATTATGAAAAGAAAAATTTTTCCACTTGTTCTTAGTTTGTTACACTGATTTGGAGTTTAAGTAGATGACAATTCCGTTATTATAGTACGTAGATAGACCGCAGCAGGTTATCAGAAAACCGGAAGGAATGATAAAGCTACTATCTGCACTTTACACATCAACATAACCTGCACCTACCAAGAAGATTACCTTCCGGTAATGTATTTCCGCTATCAGTGTTACCAGCCAAATGTTAATAAATTTAATATGAAGATTTAAGAAAGAATCTTTGTCGTAAAATTGTTGTGACCTTATACGGAAGCCTCTCCTCCCCCATCGACAAATTTCAGCCATTAGTGAACTCTCCCTTCTCAAGTCGACTTTAAAATGGACTTTGTAATAGATTAGCCTTCTGAATTAAGGCTTTATTTGACTTTAATACAAGCACAATTGAAATAACTCGCTATATTTTAAGGAAAGATAACAAACTAGCTGTATATGTTCAGTCATATGTTTTTAAGAAGAACAATAACAAACTGTCAGTATAGGTTAAGCCTTATGTTTTATATGACATTCATCCCCTGTTGAGAAAAGTGGATGATCTAGATATTTAAATGGTTGCCTCTTTCGAGTCCTAGAGCTCTTCCAGTAGGCTGGATGGCTACATCCTGATTCAGGTTCTGGCTGGTGGTAGTCTTCTTCGTTGTTTGGGACTTCTTCTATAGGCATTTCACCTTTATCGCTTACCTCTGTAGGTACGGTTTAGGCTCGCTAGTATATTATTGTTCTTCTTCAAAACATATGATAAACTAGCTGTATAGGTTAAGTTATATATTTTATATGACAGACTTGCCGAATTTCGCCAGTAAAGAACTAAAAAATGTGCCCTGCAGAGAGTCGACACACACGCGTTAATTTTAGAGGCTATCGTTACAAGTTTCTAGAAGCTTGGATCTGAGAAAATGTCTAAAATGTCTATCAACAAAAAATAAAAAGATTGAGCAGCCCTATTATCCTGTAGGCATACTTATCCATATTTTGCCTTTCTATTTTAATTATAAAAATTCAAGATGAATCACCAAAATTTACTATTGATTCAGGACTTTTAAAACATAAATGAAAAAACTTTAGTTGACTAGGTTGAGGAAAAGAAAAAGTGATAAGCTAAAAGGAAACCAAGCTAAAGAAAGTATTGTTATGTAACGTTCACGAATTTTTGGATTTATGTATCTTTGTACTTCAGAAGGATCTGAGTCCGAAAAACAAACTAAAACAGAATAGAATATTTATTTACTGAAATCTGAGCATACATAAAAATTCAAATAAATAATGTAATCCATTTAATTTTACAATACACATTATTATTAATTTTTTTTCATCAAGATGTAGATAATATAACTTATATTGTTAGATAGTGAAGTTTATTTTATTTTTTTTATTATTTATTTTTAATAAATGCTTTATGTCGTGAAGTTATTTCTAAATTAGTAGAGTAATTACATTTTTTTATGTCTTAGGGTTTTCTGTGGTTTGCAGTTTTTACAAAACTACGCCAGCAAATCACAAATTTTCATAAATAGATGTCAAGGGATCATTTTAACAAATAATAACATTAATTCTTTATTATACTTTATTTCACCATTCAGTGGAGACTCTTTGGCTCTCTTAGATAGTTATTAAGATTTTAAATTTTTGGTCTCACATTAGTATGGTTTCCTTTTTTTTCTTTTTTTTTACCGATTTAAGCTATTAGCAAACTCATTCAATAGTTTTCAAAAATAAAACAACCTTAAATTCCCTTTTATTTTTATTTTATTTTGAACGCAATGGCGCGTATTAATTATATCGAAGAGTATTGTTACAATTTTTCGAAAGCCTCTTCTTGATTGAAAAGGACTGCTAATTTTAAGAGTGTGTTTGGGACTGGAAAAAAGGGGACTAGCTAGAAAAAATATTTCTCTACAAATTAATAAATTTTTAATTGATATTCATCTGTTGTAGAATTAATATTTTAAGAGTTATTTTAACTCATCACTGAGTTTGTTGCATGATAATTTAAGATGCAGTTTACAAGTTAATAATCTGCAACATATCGATCAAATATCGATTATTCCGCTTAAAAAATCTTTAAAACAATTCTGTAATTTAATTGTGAGATGACTGTACAGACTTTTACATAAAAGGAATACATACACAAGCGTGAGAGCTACGTTTGCCAGGAATTTAAAAAAAAAAAAAAAATAGGCTGCCATAAAAACACAGAGAAAAATTGAAAAATTAATTGGTGCTAACGGTTTGGGAGTTAGAAAGAGAGGATGGAAATTAAATTTCGCCCCGTTTTAAAGCTGTCAAGTTGCAATTCGCGCGGGAAAACCTGCCTTTGACAAGTCGTGCAACCCCGGCGGTTCGCTGCAGTCGTTCCCGAACGATTCACTCCAACTGGTTCAGGATTTGTGGGAATTGTGCACTTCAGTTAAATGCCGTCTCATTAGGAATAATGGAGTCTACCTCTTGTGATTAAATTAATATTATTTGAGTGAATCTGATTTGATTCCACTAAAACTGGCATTTAATCAATATAATTATATGTTTAAGCTATTTCATGTAGAATACTCATGAGTTATTGGTAAAGTAGAGATGGTGAAAAAATTTTATCCATTTTGTGACGCCAGTATTTTGACATATAATGTATATTTTACAGAATATAGATTTCCCCCTCCTCTCAGCCCACTTATTTATACTTTAAGGGTGGCAGACGGTCACCCCTCGAATTTTTGGATGTGTAACCGAAACGAAGTTTGGTCTGTGTACGTTACACTACAGTAATCAACCTTGGATAGGTCATAGGTATCTCTATACTCCTTATATCACTACCGTACGCAATTTCTATGAAGATAGCTCATAAAATTGATGTATGAGATAAATATTTAAATTATTCAGATATGCTAAAAATTTATTTTATATTATTTCAAATTTAGTATAGTTTCGGAAGCTAATAAATGTGTACTTTCCACAATTGTTTGTTTCAATCTTAAACGTTTACAGCTCTAATAAGTCATCCTCAGGAGCACTTCACTATTCATCATAATTCCACGGGGTACAGGTTTTGTCTCCCTGAATATCTATGTAAGAGCCCATACGTGTAGGGATAGTATAAACATGGTGTCAATATGGGTCGCCACATTAGCGATGACTTGTATAATCCAAATTTTTATGTAGAATTTATAGAGAGGATAAGTGTTTCACTGTGTTTTTCATTTATTGAAAATAAAGAATTTACATTAAGTGCGTCACTTATTACGAAATTCCAGGACCTATTTACTTTCTCCTTAAATCTACATTTAAATGAAGAGAGAAATAATTTGCGATAAAAGCCCATGTTTTTTCAAGGCTTTTATTTTAGGAAGGATATAAAAATATTTTAGTCGAAAGCTATAAAAAGCTTTAAAATAACATACGTATGTTTGAATAAATACTTGTAGATAAAAATTAAAAGTCCGTCATGTAGATGGTGATTAATCATATATTCCTTGTCTCATTGGACATAGAGTAAATTATTATTTTACTCTTCTGTTATTATTTAACTTATTAGTTTAATATTCTAAGCCAAGTATATATATTTAATTATCTTTATAAATTAATAAATTCTTAATTGTCATTCACCTGTTGTAAAATTGATATTTTAACAGCGCATACATCATTTCTGAATATGTTCCATCATAATTTTTAATGTGAAGTATATAAATTAATAATCAGCCACAGATATAACAATTATCCTACTTCAAAAATCTTTAAAACAACTCAATGTGTTAATGAGCACAAGAGATGATACTACTGGCCACTAAGAGAGGGGTGAGCTCTCAACCATCCTAGTTAAAGTCCTAAATATCTTTCATAACATCTCTTTCTAAGTAGAAATTTTATTGAAGACAAGCAATAGAAAAGTCTATTACGCCAATAAGCTTTTTTTACTTTTTTTTGGTACAAATAACTGCTGAAATATTATGCATATAAATATTGGCCTCCTTTTTAATCTCTCTCATAATAAAATGCTTACAAATTGTAATTAATTTATGTATTTTAAAAATAAAATGATTCGGTCTCATTACCTAACTATCAATAAGGATGAATGAGTTGTTGATCGAAGATTCAAAAAGGAGCAGCCCTCTGACGTTTAAGATTATTTTCTAACCGTTGTGAGAGGGGGAGATTGTAGGGAGACTAAAGTGGGAAATTGTTTCTATCTTGGTCAATACATACTTTATGAAAAGTATGTGTGAAATTTTTAATATTCTACATATTTATTCAAATGTATATCTGTAAAAGTTTTAAAAAATGAAATCTTGAGTTTTGTTTAGCTCTTTTACTTTAAAGTATAGAAATGTGATTTAGGCTCTATTGCAAACCGTTAAATATATTTATTTTTAATTAAAAGAATGATGGGCGCGAGAGTTTAAAGGAAGACAAATATTTATATTATTATATTTTTTTATTTGAGTTAAGAATAAGCTTATAGAATATAATAGGTGTAAAATATAATTTTCTAACTAAGGAATGTTGGTAGACCGTTGATAATCAGGAGGTGATAGTCGTGATTCTGTAAATAGTCTATTATAAAATAAAAACAAATTGGGGAACCAATATGGTTTTATTTTTGCCAACGTTGTTCTTGACTCTCCCTTCGCTATCCTATAGCCCTGAAGAAGGCCTGAAATTCAGGCTGAAACGTCGGCAAAAAAAAACACATTGGCTCATCTTTGTGAACAACCCCCGACTATATCCTCCTCCATAATTTTCTTACATTTATGCATATACCCCGACCACCCTCCCCGACGTCTCAAGAGGAGGTGGCCAAGGGACCTCCTACTCCAGCCAGTTTAGTTAAAATACCAAGGGAGTGAATTCACTGGCATTTTTCTCCCCCTCTCACTCCCTCCTTGTCTCCCTGCCTAGTCTCCTTCTTATCCAGGATAAGGAGAAGATGGGTGCCGGATAGTCTATCGCGGGTTAACCTGGGCTCCACTCTGAGGACGGATTACGTCCTAGGATAGACGAGCAAGGACAACAATGTACCCCATCAAAAATTACAGTGTATAGAAAATGTACAGAATAATTTTTTTATACAAAGAGTTATATACATACATATATATTCTNTAAAAAAAAAAAAAAAAAAAGGATATTATGTATTTATTTTCAAATGGAGAGTTTTATTGACCATAGATCCATGTACACATATTTTTGGATCTACCTTGACAGAACCCCAACAAAAAAAACATCGAATAATTATAAATGTATGCATACACAATTTTTACGATATACGCTCTTTATATATATACGTATGCGTGTGTGTTGTGTGTGTGTGTGTAATAAAGATTTTTATTTATATAACTACTATTGATGACTACTTCTCCCAATCTTCCATCTATGTCCTGTCTTGTTTTTAATGCTCATATCCCTCTCCAACTTAAGAGATAAAATTCATCGTGTCCTCTTATTTTTGTTTTGTCCATAGTCTTCAACGGGAGATGGGAGAAATCTGCTTGATTTACACATCTGTTGCGTGGCGAACTTCAATCCAATATAGAATTACTTATCGTCTGCAGGCTCCTCTATCTCTCTAAATCCCCCTCCCCCACGCCGAGGCCGAAGAAGTCAAACGCCCCGATTTGTTGCTAAGGGTCTCACTGCTATCTCCGAGTGGGGGGGGGAGGAAGATTGATTGCCCAGTAAGGGCGCGGGGGTTGATGCCCAAGACGGATCGGTTAATCTCAAAGTGCCCTGCCATGCAGATCAGAGGCCTATTCTTCCAACGCCTACACTCACCTCCCTGGACTTTATTTCTTCCCTCTGCTGGAGCTTTCAGGCAGATTCGTCACGGGCAGAGAGAGCGCTGCTGCTCAATCTCCGATGTTCCAAAGAGGTATCCTTAAGCACATGTTGTCCATAAACGTCACAGCAATGGCGTTTACAAATAAGAAAACTCTGCATATGTGAGTTTAGGTTAGGAACGAGGAGAATTATGGGACATTTATGGATTCCCGAAATTTGAGATTGGTGTCGACTAGTCTTAAGCGGAATTCAATTCTAATGTCTGTTTTAATAAATATGGTCATCAGTAAAAGAAATTATTAACTTTATTAAACAAATCAAAATAACCATGAAGATAACCTCACTAAGGATAACCTCTTGAATAAATGGGTAGCAAAGAGGTTGAGAAAGTAGGACAATATCTATCCTTCAAGCTATATTCTTAAATTTTTTTTCATAATATATGCATTTCGAACAAACTTATAGAATACAAATTTTTGAGCATACCAATTTACACATATTGAGTTGTATAATAATAATAACGAAAATGTTAATGATTTACAAACTTTACTAATTATTTTAAATAAAAAACTTAATATACAAATTTCTGCATTCTACTAAGAAAAAGTCCGTAGTGTAGAAGCAGCTTGAACTCATGTTTCTCATTTTCCATTAAAATAGTAATTTAATATTTATGTAAGAGTAAATGGTGATTGGTATGTATATATTAGTATTAGGTATGTATATGTATATATATACAGCCACAGATATAACAATTATCCTACTTCAAAAATCTTTAAAACAACTCAATGTGTTAATGAGCACAAGAGATGATACTACTGGCCACTAAGAGAGGGGTGAGCTCTCAACCATCCTAGTTAAAGTCCTAAATATCTTTCATAACATCTCTTTCTAAGTAGAAATTTTATTGAAGACAAGCAATAGAAAAGTCTATTACGCCAATAAGCTTTTTTTACTTTTTTTTGGTACAAATAACTGCTGAAATATTATGCATATAAATATTGGCCTCCTTTTTAATCTCTCTCATAATAAAATGCTTACAAATTGTAATTAATTTATGTATTTTAAAAATAAAATGATTCGGTCTCATTACCTAACTATCAATAAGGATGAATNTATATATACATTTTTTTAAGTTATATTTCTAGAATTTCCAATGTAAGATGATGAAAATCGTTCAAAATTTTCAAAAGTCGAATTATCGGACCAATAGGCTTAATTTCCTTACCAGAAATCTGTAATTCTGCTATAACCAGAGATTTGTCAGAGACACAGAAAAATATTCGTTGATTTTACTTTTAAAAATAAATTTCAGCACTATAATTAGGCAAACATTCACTTATATCCTTCATTTCTACAGTTGTTTTTTTTTCTAATAGATTTTTTCAGTAATAATAACTTTTTCTTAAGTAAAAGGACTAAAAATTTTACGAGTTTAGATTTTATTGGATATCATTCACCCAATCACAATGGGGCGAGAGAGAACTTCATTAAGTGTATTGTGGGGCATTTGAAATTAGGTCATTTAACTTAACGCTTACTGGAGGAATGGTTTCATTCGGTACATAAACTCGAGGAATAATTTCTCCCTTGAGACGTCTTGATTCCATATGCCTTTCTCAATTACCATACAAAATAAGGCCGACACAAGAAAGAGCTCTAAATTAGGGGGCGGTGGTAAGAGGGGGGGGGTTATTTGCATGTGTCGCGAAGTCTGTCCGCCGACAGGGGAAGTTCTGATTAGGGACTGGGGCGTGTCTCCCTCTCGCGGTTCCATATGGCACTAGGCCACACATCCCCTCACCCCCTCCCTCCAAACCAGACATCTTTATAATTCCTCCGGCGTAAATGCCGACAACGTTTTGTAGTCAGAGAATACCCCCAGCCACGTGCTACCCTCAGAGTGGCGCTTCGTGAGGGACGTGTGACCACTGCACTCTGTTACTCCTGAGAGAAATTATAATTAATTGCACAGAAGAAAACAATATAAACAAAATAAGTCACAGATAAGCCCTGAAACTAATCTTATTTTACATCATAGTAGTCATTAGCAGATTTCTATAAGAATACACGTTTCCACCAAGAAAATGGACAATAAGAAATATTTTTAAAAGCCGGAGTTACGTACATTAAGAAATAAATATTTAATTTGGTTGTGGTATGTTACCCCACGTAAATTTCAAACAATTAATGAGAGGGAAGAGAAAATAAAAAACTATCTGTCCCAGCCAGGAATCGAACCTGGATCTCCTGCTATCCGGGCCGGTGCACTTACCAATTGAGCTACCAGGACGTGTTAGTTGTCTTATTCATGTAGAGGGAATTGAATAAGACAACTAACACGTCCTGGTAGTATAACTGGAAAGTACACCGGCCCGGATAGCAGGAGATCCAGGTTCGATTCCTGGCTGGGACAGATAGTTTTTTATATTCTATTCCCTCTTATTAATTGTTTGTACATTAAGAAAATTTAACGACTTCTATTAAATATGGACGTAGTGTAAATTATATATAACTTAAAAGCTTCAGAGAAAAATGGGTGTTGTAGGAAGATCACTAAACCTAACTTTATACTGTTTGGAGAAGAAACTGTAAAAGTTTTTTTTTTTTTAATTTACACTTTCCAGATTTATGTACCACCAACCAAAGACACATAAGATTATCTTAGGTATAACCTCTAGAGTCTCTATTTTTAATTTAATCAGTAAAAAAAATGTTACCAAAAAATATCAGTTGCATTTAAATATGAATTACTTCACATCAGTACAACTGTGTTTCCCCTCAAGAGAGCCATGCGGGTTTAGTTTTTGTTTTTGTTTTTAAAAGTTTGAGTCGAATTATTCCAAGAGAACTCATCTCTAAGGACACAAGAGCACTGAACATACTTACAAGAGAATACAAAGCAAGCTTTCAGGGCAGCGAAAAGTATCATATTTTTATTATGATACTATACATATATTTTATTTCAAATTTGTTTACAAAAATATGGGGCAGTGTCATTTGTAGAAGAGAGGAATCCCTTTAGTGCCAATTTATGTGAAGAATACTTAATGGAAGAGAACAGCAACCAAACTTAGTTAAGCTTCAAGACGTGACTTTCATATTTCTACCAGAGTTGGCCATTTTTTCTTTGTTTAAAGATCTGCGTTTTATTTCGTAGTTAGATTTCAGCCGCCATTTTCTTCGTAACCTTTATTTACCTATTACATTCTGTAGAAAATAAATAAAAACATTTTGTAATTTGATTAAAATGAGTAATAAAAAAACATGACATTAATGAAAGTCACATGAGCAGAGAAGGTGTCCAGTGACACCACTCTCAATTTATTTACAGACTATGTCCCCAGGAGGTCAAGAGGCCATCTTCGTTTGTTCGACGAGGAGGGTTGTAGGGGTTGGAGTTGGAGGACAGGGTCTGTGATACTGGATAACGATAGTATGGCTACCATATTAATCCATTTCCAGGTTAAAATAAATATTGCTATTTTAGATTAAATTTCTCTGGATTCTCATGACTTTTTGACTCCCTTTGTAACTTTTACTTCAGCATTTATTTAAACAGGTTTTCAAATAATATTTAATAAGAGCAACACATATGAGTAGATATTTTAGTGAGATGTAACCTTTTACATATATTAATAGAGTAAGAAAAAATACACGCAGATGGCAATATATTGCTTACATATATTAAAATGGATAAGATTAGATAAACTCTCTTGTCCAAGTATAAAAAACCATTTAACACTTTTTATGAACGAGGTTTGATCATTAAAGAAGCCAATCAAAATCCAGTGATAATATTTCGATTAATTTAAGTAGATGGATTTTGAATTATTAAATATTGTTTTTTTCATTAATGGTGATTATTTCGTAAACAGTAATATAGAAGAAAAAATTAATCAAATAGAATAGAATATTTTGTCCAGAAATATAAATATACATTATATTAATTGTTATATGTAATCCCACGTTAAATTTTATACAAGAAATGCAAAGGGAGCCGAAAAATAAATCATACTATACAATCTGGGAATCGAAGCCGGAACTCTTACTTTCCAGGCAGGTATGCAGATTCGCTATGCACCACCGAGACAGATTAGATAATTTCTCTAACTTCCCGCACTTTACTCTGAGTCTAAACTCCCAAGTAAGACGAATATGTCTTCTTATACTCGAAGGAGGTAACAATGTCGACTATTTGTTACTCTTGTTATTCCCGATATTTCTTTTTTTAAACACTGATTTTAGTTGTGGTATTTAATCCCACGTTAATTTTATACGAGAAATGCAAGGGAGTTAGAATAGGAACCCGGGTTTCCTACTTTCCAGGTAGGTTTGCTGATCCCTACACAGTAGGAGACTCAGTTTTGATTCCCGGCTGAGGCAGTAAGATTTTTTTTTTCTGGATCCCTTTGCATTTCTTATATTTATTATTTACAAATCCTTTAAATAATTATTTTCTATTTTAAAAAATAAATTAATCCAAATCCTTTAAAAAATAATTTAAGGTTTAAGAAATTAAGGTTCCTTTTGTAATTAATAAATTGGTGTTGTTATGATTGAGATTGTGAATTTGGCAATGATAGGAAAGGGATTCATATTAATAAAATTTTGGCTGATGTTGGAAGTTAGTACGAGTAATGTTTTGATCAGAAAAATCCTTGTATATTCAGGATGTACAATAAAAAAATTTTAAGAAAAAATATAAGTAATTGAGATACAGGTTAAATTTAGGTTTCATTCCATTGATAAAACTATGGCTTACATGGCCTGCAACAGACTTCATTTTTAGACTGGAGAAGGCTATGGAAATTTCTCTCCGAAATGTTAAAAAGAAGAACCAGGAATCAAGAGGAAAGGGGGGCTTATGTAGTGTGTCACTTTTTCCCAGATGTCGTTATCTTTCCTCCCCTAGATCGTAGAACGTGGAGATGCCAGCGACTTCTTGTACAAACACCCAAGGGCTGTACAATCCAAGCAGATTTGCGTGTCACCTTAAAGATTGACATAAATAATGATAAATCTGTCTTATTCGGAGAGATTTATGAATGACGTGTTTTTTTTTTAAATAAATCTTTATTTATTACATTCTGTTATATAACATCTTGTAATTTGATGACTTAAAATAAATGTACGATATAAAAAGAATATAACTACAATAAAAGAAAGAATAAATATAATAAAATAAAAATAAAATTAACAATAAATAAATAAATGGTCATCACTGTGCAGGGAGAAGGGACCCATCGACCTCACTCCTGATAAGTTGAGGCATTAAGGCCCAGGAGGTCGCGAGGCCATCTCCGTTTTAGTCTCCGGGGAGGATTGTGAGGATTGGAGTCCAACGACAGGGATTGGGCAAATGGATTGGGATGTTTACTATGGAAGAGTTTGAAGCGGGTGGAGATAAGATCTTGGACGAAAGGAATATCAAAGTCGTGATGAAGGGTAGAGTAGGACCAAAAGGATTGTATCCATTGAATATTGGAAGGCTTAGCGGCACCCCACAGTTCTGCACCGTAGGTCCAGATTGGTCGTATTATGGTCTTGTAGATGGTCAGTTTATTTTCTAATGTCAGCTGTGAACGCCTATTTATAAGGCTGTATAAGAGTCCGTGGCGTCTGTTGAGTTCTTGTCGTTTGATTTTAGTATGTTCATTCCAGTTGAGTCGTGAGTCAAGGTGGACCCCTAGGTAACGGACTGAATCAGAGAGAGGTATAGGTATGTTATTGTTTGTAACATTATTAGGAGAATCTTTTCTTAATTTAAAATTTACTTGTACGCATTTGGACTCATTTATTTTGATTCTCCATTTACTGCACCACTGCTGAATAGCATCAAGGTGGTCTTGTAAATTTTTAGAAGCGATTTTGGAATCAGGGTGGGAGGAGAGGATCGCTGACGTATTTTACCGTTAAATTTTTTAACGTATTTAAATGCGTATTAGCGTGAAAATTTTTAATTATTTGCTCCAATCCAACTGAAACGGTAAGAAATTTGAAAGACTGGGTTAGTTCAACTTCAAAGTATTAGAGGGTGGTCAAAAATTAAAATCCTTACAATTAGCGTTACAAAAAGTGGTATGATATAATAAGAGAAAAATGCAAATTTATAATATTTTTTTTATATTATATTTATCTTTAAATATTTTATTTCCCATTACTTTCTTATAAAAGCGCATTTGACAAAAGGTATTTCAAAGTGAGAGATTGTTTAGACCCCTACATTCAAAATTAATTAATTAAATTCGATGTTTGGGTTTTGTATTCCAAATTATTAAACAGTCTATTTTTACCTTAATGAAATGTTCGTTACTTTGAAAATGTATGAAATACAATAGATAACTTTATATAATTTATGTTCTGAAAACAAAAATATGTATGTTATTAAAAAATAAAATTGGAGAGTTAAGTGTAACCCTCTCCCCTTCCCTTCTATTCTCTAGATTCATAGGTTTTAACCAATAAAGATTTATTAAGGTTTAATGTCCTTAATATCTCATTGTCATTTATATTTGCTTTAATGAAGAAAGGATTTCTACATGGTGTGTGTAACTCCTGCTTAACGTACTTTTTTTTTTTTTTTTTTATTGACGTCTTAACTACTAGTATGGTTTATTGATTCACTATTTACCACTGGGTTATCTCTTGTTCACATAATACTATAGCATTAGCAATAATTACTCTTTTAGGTTCTCTGATAAGTTGATTATATTGATATTATTATTATCTAAATTGGCAGTAAACACATCCGATTGTTCTATCAGAATCTAACTCGTTTAAGTCCAGATGCCTAATGGAACCCCTAACCTTTTACAGCTCCATAACCCTGTGCTGTGCGTCAGAGGGTCATGACGAGCGTGATAAATGAGCAGCTAACGTCAACATGTACCTGGCGTTCGGCCTCTCACCTGAATCTCCACGTAGACATTGAACAGCCAATGTTCGCCGTAATTCCACTCTGATACAGATGAAAAAGCCCTGTCCCATATGAGCTATTGCAATGGTGATTCATAAACTTAGATCCAAAGGTCTGCTTCCCAAAAAATAATATGGCTATTGGCGACACTGCACAAACTATTTTCGGTAATCCACCTACAAATTATTTTGGAGAAAAAAAAGAGAATTTCAACTAATATAATTAACTATCCAAAATACTAATTTCTCGAAAATCAGATTTTTTAAAGAAATAAATATGTATTTGGGTGGATGTGTGGCTTTCAATATCATTAAACTAAGAATTTAGTTATCTTTTTCCTCCCTGGTTTGGGATTCTTCCAGGGTATGTATATTGTTAAAATCCAGCATTATAGCTAATACAAAAGAATTTTTCTACATAAAAGTGCTTTAAATACTCAGAATTATCAATTTTATAAAAAAAATTATTTCATAAATACCTATAATTTACCACATATATAAATTCTGAAACTCAAAAAAAAATTTATCCGCAAAGAATATCACATCCTTCGAACATTCACACCTTTATGTTTACTGTCATTATGATTTTTTTTTTTTGTTTGTTTACTTTTCTTAATTATTTCCTGAAATCCTCGTACCCTTGTTTCAGACCAGGACTTCTTCGGTCCATAGTCCTTCATTCATCTCTCTTCTTCTCCTACCTTGAGGATTCCACTGAACTCTTCCTCTGGTAGATCTCTGCGACTCTTACATAAAGTGTAGCCAAGTCACACACATTTCCATTAATTCAAGTTCGACCTGGCCGGTTTCATGGGCCCCGTTATATTTCATTAATCATTAACTTCAACAGTCATTAATTAATTTAATTTTTCCATTCAGCCATCTGAACCTTTGATTAGGTAAAATAAAATATTAATTCATGAATATTTTATTTTGAGTTATTTATCAAATTTGCGTACTTGCTACTAACCAACAAACTCAGTAACAATTGCAAAACTTAGCCGCTCTTCAATGGTTATCTAATGACCATTAATAATGGCGAAATTAGGGATGAGTCTGCACAGAAATCATCATTTACAACTTTCCATGATAAGTTGTGAATGTCAAACTCTGAAATCCCATAGCTCAACCACTCACCAAGCTCAGATTCCAGCAAAATGATTGAAAGCTGTAGTTTCATATTTTTAATTTCTCTGTCAACAATCCATATTTACTAATAAGAGAAATGTAAAATAGAGTAGAATATTTTTTTCCAAAAATCTATACATAAATTAAAGTTTACTTCATTTATTAAATATAATTTATAAACCATTTACATAATAAACAATTAAAATCAATTGAGTTTAAATTCCAACATCTTACCGAAGGAAAAATATTGTAAATTATTATTTATTGTAAAATCACACTAATAATTTAATAAATAACAAATAATATGTTGTAAACTGGAGAGAGCAATGAGCGTAAAATGTGAGAAAACCAAGGCTTTCTCAAAACTTTTAGGAAAGCAAAAGCTCCATCTTCTAAATTGTGATAAATTACTTTCAGAGAGACAAGGTTTTTCTACAATTTCATTGAGGGAAAGAGCTTGTATTTCTTATGTTAGGATAAATACTCAACTTTTCATAAATATATTCGTATATTTTCGTTCGTAGTAAATTTTATATAGTTGTTAAATATTTAAAAAAATTGCTTTTACACTAATTATAATAAATAATGATAAATATTGGCTTCCCTTGAAACCTTTTTCCCTCTAATCTAATTTTGATCTAGTAGAATTTATTCTACGGTTTTGTAATTTATTTTGCCTAATTCCCAATTTATTTTCCATATTTTAAAATTAGGTAATCTGGCATACCCTCCTTGTTGTATTTATATATATTTAACATCATATGCGATTTCACTTGTTAAAGAGAACACATTAGCAGATAATGAAGGTTTTAGGGGACCGATAGCAAATATCAAGGATCTAAGAAGAAGTAGTTTTTACTTTCGACTTGTGTGTTGTTTAAAAATGATATGGGGGTGCCAGGGTAGCTCAGGGGATCCGTATGGGTCTCGCAGTCCTGACGCTGCGGGTTCAAATCCCGCCCAGGTCAATCTTTTATTTATAATATAGAAGCTTGTCCTGAGCCATGGATGTTTAGAATGGGGTGGCAACCTGTAGATAGCCCCTCCTTCCAATGACCCTAAGTGGTTGCAAGGGAGGCTAACACAGAAAGAAAAAAAAAAAAAAATTGATATGTTCAACAAGTAAAATATTTTACATTGTTATGATTTTTGGCTAGTGTAATGATAAAGTGAGGCGTGCTGCAAGGCTTAATGCTCAGGACATTTCAGAACGATTTTTGCCTTCCTATAAAGGGTACATTCCCAATTATAAATAATGTACGTCAAGGAAATATTTGTTATAAAAATGTACACGTAATATTTGTATGTAAAAATGTAAATGTTGGAAAGAGTTGGGGACATCATAAGATGAGTAAGGCCAAATCCATACCTCAGCGTTCGTAAGATATCCAGACGAACTGGTTCAAAGTTCAAACTCACAGAAAATAGCCATGATCCTAATATACAACTATTTCTAATATTTAATTTCAATACAGAGCAGTGTGTTGTTCATAATCAAAATACAAGAAAATTCATAATTCATTAGGTTTCATTACGAAGAGCGTACCAAATTTCACTGAAAAATGAACTAATTGTGGTCTCTAGACAGTTAAATAAAAACATAGTGTTCAGGTAAGCCCCACTCCTAATTGTTCAATTCCGTTGTGTAGCTCATAAATTAAATATTACGCACTTGACATTTCAGTTAATCTCCCGCTCAAATATGTCAAAATTCCCCCTCTAACGTATTTAGCCTTTCATTTTGTATTTTAAAACTGCATGATGAATTTCATTTAGAAAAAATGAAAACTAGTAGGTGAGAGATATATACAAACAAGTTTTAGTTATAATCATCAAGGATAAAAGATAATTGTAAATTAGTTTTTTATAAAAGTTAGAGGTATTTTTTTAAAAGTCAAAGTCCCAATAGTGGCTCCTTTCTGAAAAAGAAAAACGGGTCCAGAAACATATTGTACAATTTTTTATATTATCTTGTACTTTTTTCATATTAAGCCATTTTACCGACGCTTTTTACATTTGTACCAAATAGGATCATGGTTGTAATTTTAAAAAATGATTTGCATCATATTATGTATTTGATTTTAATCGAATAAAAAAATCCATATTTCAGGATATGTATATAGACATCTATGTATCAAGATACATATTTCAGTGCAGCCTCTATAAAAGATTTACAGATATATATATATGAGAAAAATAAATCTAACCCATCTGGTCTATACACTTTATTGTGAAAAATTACTTCCAGATAAGTCTGCCTAGAAGAGAAGGTTGTGCTATCAATTCTGCCGAGGAAAACAGCTTGTATTTCTCTGGTTGGGGTCCAGTTCCGTTAAGGCTAGAGCACTTCTACCACCCCTAGAGGTTAGAGCTCCGGAGCCAAGCCTCTAGAAGGATGAGTCCCGCTCAGAAAGGGGGGTGAGAGGGTAGTTCCTCAGGAAAAACTTTATTGGCCCAATCAAACACACCCTATCCCACTCTCCCGGACGCTAAGAAAATCCTCTTTCTCTCTCACAAACACTATATTTTATTTCGTGAGATATTTCAGCCATACTCTTCGGTATCAAAATACGGAACACGTCAAAGCTAAAACTAAGGACCAGTCAATTTGTTATCAATTACATATCCCTTCATTCCCAAACAACTAGTGTATATAATTAGAGACATAAAATAAGTTTTGGCAACTTTTGCTTATAAGAATTAGAGAAATCTTAATTAATAATTATATTCTTCCCTTCACCACGATCCTAATATTCCTTTTGTTCAAGACCTCATTTCTTCCCGCTTCGTCCTTTTCCTGAGTAAACTGCCATTCCATCCTAATCCACTAATACAGACCATGTCTTCCAACTCCAACCCCTAGAACCCTCCCCGTCGACTCAAACGAAAATGGCCCCGTGACCTCCTGGGGACATAGCCTGTAAATAATTATTTACATAATTATTACAAAAATTATAATTTGAGAGAGGTGTCATTGGTCACCTTCTCTCCTCATGTGATTGACATTGAACGTCATTTTTTTAAATTTCATGGTAATCAAATTACAAAGTGTTTTTTTATTTAACAGAATGTAATAAATAAAAAAAAGTTTATAGAAAAAATTAAATAAAATAATTATATATACATAATCAAATATATATATAACCTTCTTCTGTTGGCTTATACAAACTTTTGGAATCTATACCCACTTCATATGTGTACTTTTGGCTAGACTTCAGAAAACTTAAGTTGCCTTCTGCACGCACATACATTGGCTCGGTTGCGAAGATGGATGATTAGCCGTGCTCGGAAACTAAGTCAAACTATGAGGATCTGTCATTTTCTTTAGAGGTTTACTAACATATATATAAGCAACAATAGCGCTCCCTGGGGAGTAACTGTAGTAATAGTGAAAATCCAAGAGAATACGAATCCGGTTGGTCAATGGGAATTCGAACCCAGGACATTAGGCTTGCGCAAGCTAGCCATACACAACTGGCGCTCCCACATACATGTGTGTGTGTTTGTGCGTGTGCCCTAATGCATTATATTTAGTTGGTTTAACTCACAGATTATTACATAATAGATACACAAACGTCACCATGCACCTGGCTTTAGTCCTGGTAAGTAGGCCTACTTCTAGCGAAGGCGTAAGACAGGGGAATTACTGCATTGGAATTCACTGTAAGGATTTACTTTTAGGTGAAGTTTCGTTATAACGAATCTCGTCCTCGAAAGTCCAACTTTCCTTAACCAAAACAAAGATAAGTTACTCCTTATCTTTGGAAATAGCAAAACAAACATTTTGCCGGTGAGCTAATGACGTTACTTGAATCTCAAAAAATACCCATCCCGGGTTTATTGGCATTAGAGTCATATATCTCTTGCATGGTTGTGTACTTGTGTTTGTTAAGTGTCAGTGTCGCCTCTACTTATTGCAATTCATAAAAGCAAAAAAAAAATCGTTTATAAATAACATACCTAAAGTACAACTTAGTTGTATTTTATGTAAGAAATGAAGGTTTATATTTCATTGACCAGTTATAGAAATAGTATTTGTCAATTCTAATTGATTTCGACTAGTAACGGAAATTCTATTTCACAGCAAATATAACCAATCCTTTCAAAGAAGAAGAACTCGTTTTCAGACACAATGTACGTCTATTCCTCAACCTGCATGCTCTAGAGACAATGTGTGCGACAGTGTCTCAGCTCAGGAGATGAGGATTCACCCTTAGAAACGCTCTGCTTAAAATAAATTGAATTTTTAGAGGTATGTCATTCTTTTGCATGAAAATGCAATATTTTCAAATACAACTTAAACTTTTTAGTAATAAAAGTATTTGCATTTCTTGGGAAAGAAAAACTTAATCTTAATGAGGTTAAGATAATTCACAGTAGATTTTCAAAGCAGTTATTGTGCAAAGAAAAGCTCTTCTAGCAAAGTAGTTATTCATGATTCTTCTAATTGGACTTCTATAGTGGAATTGCACCTAGAACGGCACTCGAGGGAATTTCAGCAAGGGGGACATCGAGCCATAGCTAACCTCCGCAGGTGCTAGAACTCTTACATTATATGTACCTTTTGTCTGATAGTTCCCTGGAGGACTATGAATAAGAAGAGCTTTCTTGTAGTATTACTCCAAGTGATGGGTACCACACCATTTCCCTCTGTCCCCGTAGGCCCTGGGACCCATAGCATTCATAAAATTAATTACATCTCTTGGTTGATGGAGCATAGTTATGCCAACTATGCATGTATTCAAATAATGGCATAACTGAAAAAGGTCTTTCGTGGAAAGTTGCTGGACTTAATTAAAATAATTAGAAACAACTTTTTTTTCCCAGTCTACACACAAGCCATTCATCATTTCGGATGAATACACACTAGAAAAATAAAAAATGTTTTTCTCGTTATCAGACTTTTCCTTGAAGTAGAATGTTGCTATAAGTCACTCATTTTTTTTTAACTTATATTTTAATATGTAAACTCATCAGCTTACTAAAATTTTCATTCAGTTTGCTTAAAAAAATACTAATTGGTTTTATCTTAATCGCAGGTTTATTACATTTACGATATAAAAATGAAGTAATATCAAATACTTTACTTTATTCTGCAATAAATTATTTTATACACTTGTTCCTTTTTAACTTTCTTAATTTCTTAGCTCTATTTAAAAAGGACTAGGCTATTCTATTTCCCACTCCGATCCTAAAACTACTTCTAAAAACCTACAGAATTATCTCAAATAAAAACTAATGAAGCGTAGTGCGTTCAAGTTTATTTACTATTGTGGGGAAAAAATTTAAGGGGAAAGTTTAGGCTTGTTTTCATAATCTGATTTCCTGAACATATTCAAACAAGATTTGGCTATTACGGACAAATAATGAAACACAATAACTCATTGAACTGAACAAAAATTTTCTACTTCTTTCCTTACAACTATTTTCTTAACACTAATTATACTGAAGATACTACGATCATAAATTTTGGATCCCTCTAATCCAATTTTTGCCTGAAATCTATTAAACGACCTCAAAAAAATTAGTTATTATCTATACTTAAATAATAAGAGGGCACACTCTAACCTTGAAGTTTGAATGAACCCAAAACAAAGAGGTTAAGTGTGAATTTTCATCAAAACTCATTGTGGGTGATCGTATTGACACCACTCTATTCTAGCTATAATTATATGACCGAGAAAGTTTTGTAGTTACTTCTACGAATTAAGATAGATTGTACAAAGTAGATATCAAGTGCATTTATGAGAGATTTTATCTTATTATTCTCTATATTATTAGAAAAGTTAATTTTACAATTTCTGTAAATACGAGAGCAAAAATTGTAAATAAATTCTTACAAGGAAGTAACTAGCTTCTCTTCAAATTGTCCTGAAAATGAAGTCTCCATACGGTTGGCGCCGGCGAGAAGTAGGGACAGCAAGCCTGCAAGACTGTTAAACTGTGCAACATGAGTATCATCAGGAAAAGAAAATATATTTCTTTTAAAAAAAAATGTATATATATATAATCTACCTTCCCCTAATTAATACTAACTAGTTATTACTCTGTCAGCTATCATTAGATATAGTTACATTATATAATTATTAGATAAACTAAAAATAAGCATTATATTATCCAGGAAAAAATTTTAAAAAACTAATTGATTTCATAGATATTCTTGATTATAAATTAAATTAAATTATGAGCCCAACAGTAAAAAAAAGAGTGTTTTTGTTTTTTTAATGGTGTTGTAAATATAAACATGAAATAATGATATAAAATAAATGCACAACACACGAAGAGATCTATGAGAAACGGTAATAGAGTAGCCAATTTAGAATGAACATCATTGCCCTTTTTTTCTTAGGCATAACATCTGAATTCATTATTTTTTACCACCAAATAACCACTGATAGTCATGAAGATAGGGGCTCCATGCAGTTGACAACTGCATTATAAACAACCATGGTCCTGGGCAAAACTTTATTTCTCGACAAAAGCCAGCCCAAGGAACTTAAAAGCAACGCGAAGCTTATAATAACCAAATGGACCCTCTCAGTTAAGCCGGTTCCCTATGTTCCATTTCTAATCAAGTATAAGATATCTGTTATTTTGGGTTTTTTTTTTTTTTTTCTCACTCCATCGCAAGGACCTTCCAGATAATAGATCCTCAAGGTGAAGCCCGAACCAGCAGCATCAGTCTACGGAGTCCCCCCAAAGAGGATCTTTGACTAAGCCTACATCTCTAAATCTCACATTTCCATAAGCAATATACTATGAATTTTAACTATTTTGACCTTTCTGCTCAAAATTAATTGTTTTAATTATAAAATGTCATTAAATTTTAATTCTACGTTCGAACTTATATAGTTTACACTCTTTGGGGGGGAATCAATGAGTATTGCAGACAAATAAAAGCTATTCTTTTCTAATATAATTTTTTTTAAAGTAAAAAAGAGAAGAGACGCTATGGTTCTGGCCAGTGAAGGCTGTCTCTCGCAAACTCCTCATCAGTCGCCTTATGAAGTCATCAAGACAATCATTTTTCTGTGATGAAAGAAAACATGATTTAGGAGGCAAAGTAATTGGCTCTTTGCTGAAAAATAGGCACTCACCTACACCCCCCATCACCTTGGACAAATAAATATTAATGCTAAATTGAAATGCCGAATTCTTAGTTTAATTAGATTTATAATTGTTTCCTAATTTTCAATATTTCTTCACATTCTTACATTAGGATAGAGTAATTTACATTTCATGAGCTGCTTAAAATAAGAAATTATTTATAAAGACACAGTAATAAAAAAAAAGTATTTATATAAACATTCCCCCCGATCTTTATAATAGGCGATGTAAAATATCCTACTTTTATTAAATGGATCGATGAAAATTTTATTTAATTTAAAATAAAAGAAACTTTCACGAACAAGAGATAAATAAATAAGCAGGTTTCTGACGTTCTATTAGAAAGGTTAATAAATAACAGAGATTAATTTGATCTTATAAGTCGGTAATGGGATATAGAAAAAAATAAAAGGTTGTTAAAACATAGTTCTCGAACATGAGGAAGATGTGTTCGATCTACCAAATAAAGTCCCAAATATCTTCTTTAATATGCTTTATAATTATTTTCTCTGATTATACATATATATAATACGTAAATATTATTTATATTTGTAATTACATTTTGTAATATGTATCGTGTTCTACAAACTTTATCATGTTAACTTATGTATTACAAATTTCACAATTTTCAAAAATTTCATATTCCACACACCGACTGATTCACGAAACGAAGCCACAATGTGTACAATGGGGATACTTAAATAGGCCGCCGCGTGCCCTGACCTCATAGATCTTCTGACCTAATTCATCTTGATTATTTTCCGTGGGGTTAATTGAAGGATTAGGTATATAATCTGGAGTATGCGCTTTATCTAAACAACCCAGAGCCGACCTAGTTCAGCCCTGCCTGCAAAGCATTGAGATGGCTGTTGGAAGTAACGGAGGGTTCTTTGTAGTTATACAAAAACAAACAAATATAAGACATTAGAAATGTTTTACCTTTTTTTTTTTTTTTTATTCATTTACCAATATTGAACAAATTCATCAAAATGGGCTGTTTGAAGCTTCAGAATATCTTGAAGTTCACTTCTAAGGTATATTCACTCACAAAACAAATATTTTAATCCTCAAAAATGTAATACATAGATTTTTTTTAATAGGAAAACAGACATTTGAAAAAATTAAAAAAAAAAAAAAAAAAAAAAGGAGAAAATATTAGAACATTTGTGTCACAATATAATGAGAAATAAGTTATCGGGAAAAAAAATCTTCACAGCTTTCCATATTTTTAAAACCCCTTCAAAAATTTCTTAAAATGAGTGTGTGTTAAAATTTGGCAGACGTAATTTGCTTGTTTTCTCTGCTAGAAACTCGCAAGTGATAGGTTATATTGTAAATAATCTAAAGGGTTATTATGACTACCAATGAATATAGAACTATCATACCTTATATTATCCGTCTTCATTGGTTTCTGCAAACCGTCTTCTTTTGGCGAGCGCTTTCGGACATTATCCATCCTCATGGCCGAATACATGTGTTTTCCGAATACATGTGTCCGAAAGCGCTTGCCAACAAGAGATGGTTTGCTGAAACCAACGAAGACGGATAATAGAAGGTATGATAGGTTATATTGCATGTCAATACCCAAGCAATTTTGGATTATTTTATTTTCCTCATCCTGACTAATTTCTCCAGCTTAATACTCGACGGCCAACAAACCTCCATACATTTTAATTGAGTTACTTGAAAAAATTTCCATTTATAAATTTTTTTGTTTTGGATAAATTATATTTTTGCAAATATGAATGCATTATTTTTCATATTGAAATTAACTGTCCCTGTACACAATATTTAAGCAGATAACTAATAAAATGCCTAATACATATTGTATTGGTTATTATTTCCATCATAAATGAGTTCAAAAATTACTTATTTGAATTCAAATAATTTTGGAATTAATTGAAAGTTCTATTATAAATTAACATATCAGATTCTGAATCATATAATGGAACGGAAGTAATAATCGAGGAGTTCTTGCAAGGAGTTGATGGACGGAGTCCGATCGAGTTGAATGGGTAGGGGGTGCAAAGGCGCCTTTAGACGGGATATTTAGGGGGAGACTACTAATGAGCACGCGGGGGTGGAGGGTGAGACATGGAAATTAATTATTTTTTGCGGTGGAAAGTTTCAATTCCCCGTTTCCGTGATTTGTTTTTCTGCCCCTCGTCTGGCGACACTAACTGAAACAACCCACCGACGGCAACAGTTGGAATCCAGTTATCCCGCTTTGATTTACTGGACCCCACCGCTCTCTTACAGGACTAACTTCAAGGGACGAATTGGATTTAACTTTAAATCTCCCAGATGAGCATGTCGGTAGAAATCTAGGGATGGAGTCCAGGGGTGGCTATTTGTGATTATACCTCTTTTGATTAAAGTTTCTTAAATTTAGAGAAAGAAGAACTCTCTTTATGGCCATACTTATTTTTCTACTTTAATTGAGTTATGCTGGAGAAATTAGTCATGGTTTCGGCCAGAATCAGAAAAATAAAATACTTCACAATTTTTTAATAATAATTTTATTATTGCCGACGTTACGACTTAACTTGTAAGTCATCATTAGGGCGATAGTGATTTCTGGAGAGATTCCCAAGGGAGATTTATGGTCTCATCTTAGAGTCCCGAACAAAACATATAATAATAAAATAAAATAATTAACCAACAATTTTGGACTGTTTTATTTTCCTGATCCTGGCCGAAACCCTGACTAATTTCTTCAGCATAATGATCGACG
Organism: Oncopeltus fasciatus; assembly: GCA_000696205.2. Classification (NCBI taxonomy): domain Eukaryota; kingdom Metazoa; phylum Arthropoda; class Insecta; order Hemiptera; family Lygaeidae; genus Oncopeltus; species Oncopeltus fasciatus. Next base: position 90,113 of record KZ808236.1, read on the forward strand.
GCCAATGAACCTCCAACCATTTTTGTTTGAGATACTTGAAAAATAAAAATTCTTTTTATACATTTTTGTCTGGATAAATAATATTTTTCAAATCTAAATGCATTATTTGTCACATTGAAATTAACTGGCGCTGTACACAATATTTATACAGACAATTAATACAATTATATGCCCAATACATATTGGATGAAACTTTTTTGTTGGATTAATTTTATGCAAGATAATGATTTAAACATGTTTACCATAAGGAATTCTGACTATTCCTTTATTCTGTTCTAGTTGGCTTGAACTGCACTGTAGAGGATTGCGAAGAGAAGCCAGTCTGCCCACCAGATTCCTCCCTGTCTGCAGACGGTTGGAGCTGTGATTGTCAGCCATCGAGATGTGCGCCCAGCCCCGTCTGTCAGCACCCCAGCCACATGATACTAACCCACAGAGCTGAAGGAATTCCTGGAGACTGTTGTGACGTACAGGAATGCGTCTACCCACAGGGTGAGTAGCCATTGAGACTCCTCTCTACCGTTAGAGAGGCCTAGTATTTGTTGTATTCTAAAGGGTTATTATGCCTACCAATGAATATAGAACTATCATACCTTCTATTGTCCGTCTTCATTGGTTTCTGCAAACCATCTTCTGTTGGCGAGCGCTTTCGGACATTGCCCATCTTCGTGGCTGAATACATGTGTTCACTGTCACTCTTGTTCTCTTGTTCTGAGTTGAATACAGACAGTGACAGTGAACATGGATGGACAATGTCCGAAAGCGCTCGCCAACAGAAGATGGTTTGCAGAAACCAGTGAAGACGGATAATAGAAGGTATGATATTTGTAGTATTGTTTGAAAATGTAGGGTTGTAGAAAAAAATCATTGTGCACTTTTTCAAAGAAAATTAAATTATATAAAATTTAATTTTAATCAATGTTATGTATACCGTTTTGATAAAACTGAACCAAGTGATTTCCACAATTCTCTTTTGATGCCGGATTTACACCATTAGCAGACTTCTACAGAGAACGAAACAAATGACAGTCAGAAGGTCGGATTTACAGCGGATGAAATCAAGATGCATCTATACTTTCTAGCTGAGCTCTCTCAATTTTGTCTAGGCAAATATGTTTGTGGCCGAGCGGTGTCCTGATGGAATACGCCATCTTGCTTGGTGGTTAAGTAGTTTTTCCTGAATCACAAGCTTCAACCGTTTAAGTTAATAGCAGTAGAGAGTCGATTTAAAGATTCCAGCAGCTCCAACAAAACATTCAGCATTGGTGTCAATCTAGGCTTTGCAACCATTTGTGAATCTTCTCCGGTCTTTAACTGCCAACTATTTTGTACATTATTGTTGTACTGATCCACTTTTCATTATCCCTAATCATTTGTTTCAAAAATATTTCGATTTCATTTTGTTTCAGTAGCGATTTAAAAAAGGAAACTCTGTTCATTTCATTTTTTTTCTTTTTATTTGGAGGGAAACAAAGTATCAAGCTCATCTGATATCTTGTTTCGTGTAATTGGGTCAAAAATATGTGATTTTTTTTTAATTCATGAACAGCTTGAGTGAGTTTCATTATTTATGGTACAGGCGTCCAATTAAGTATTTCCAAATTAAAACATTTTCAACGTTCCAGAGCTTCATTTTTTTCTTTTTTGGAAGTTACAAGGCAAAATATTATGAAAATTAACTTCTAAAATCTACATTTTTAAAGAACAATAACTTAAATAAATAAACTCTGAGTTTTAACCTGCCAAATTCTTCATAGTATGTCTTCACTGAATAGTAATTACAAGATATAATGTATATTAAAGCTACTGATTAAGAATAAACTTAATTACTTTTTCGCCATTCATGCACATACATACTGAAGCTTATCTTTCATAGTTATTTGCATTATTTGGCTATTCAGATCTAACTAATCTCAAGTTTAAACAAACCAGTATATATAATACTTTAAATACAAAATTGCTACGACGAGATTCAAATCCTTGTTTTATGAGGTTTTAACCCCTAAATAGTGTAGGGTCCAATATAGGCTCCAATCTCCCCACAGACTCTCTTGTGGTCTCCCAGGTTTTGGTTTCTCTACTACAGATTTTGTTATGAACCGAAGACATTTTTTTTTCTTTAAGGACACCATCTTTGGCAACTGGTTCTTCTTTTTTTTAAATCTGTGCTAAAAAAATTTCAGACATAAACTAAACCTAGAAAAATAATACATATCCATTACTCAATGTAAGAATTCATAGTATTTTCTCCTTTCAGCATATTTTCCTCAGAAAGCTATTCAAGGGGTTATATATATCTATATAATATATTTATTTATTTATAGAAAGTATATATAGGAAGTGAAACACTCGCAGCTGTGATTTGTATCAATCAAGAACAGGTGGGATAGAGAGTGCAGTGCACACACAAAAAGAAAAAATCACAAGGAATAAAATTTTTGGGGATCTCTAGCCCTTCGTCTGTGAGGAATGTCATCA
>KZ808236.1:102188-139394 GCA_000696205.2 Oncopeltus fasciatus
AAGGATGACAAAATTGAAAAATTGTTACTTCCCTATTATTATGAGTTCACAAATATATTTATAAAATATAATACATTTAAAATGTAATTTTTATGGCACATGTTCTTACTTTACTTACATTTTTGCAAAATGCATATTGAAGAACATATTTAAGAATAAATTTAAATAATTAAGTAAATAGAGAAACTGTTTTTAAAATAATGAAACTAAATTTGGCATTTAAGCATCTTTTCTGGAATATTTGGGAGATTTCCTCAATAAAATAAGGCAAGAGAAAGGAGGGGTATATAAGGAGAATAAATTTAAAACATAACAAACAAACAAACAAAAATAACATTATTATTTGTTTAAGAAAAAAATATAGTACATAATTATCATAGCATGTATATCTCCTTCATTTGACTTCTTTAATATTATAAAAATCATATGTTCAGGAAGTTATTTAAAATGTATCTGGGAATATTGAGCACCCCTTGCCATTATCTTACTCTCCCAGTCATTCTAGAACCCTCCTGCATGTAATTCTTTTTACCTATACCAAAATATAAAGGAAATTTCTATAAAAGTACAAACTATACTACTTAAAAAATTGTATTATTTTCATTATAATTTTTTTCTCAACAAGTTTACAAAAATATTTCCTTTACTTTTTACTCATGAAATTACTTTGCCAAAAGGAAATGTACTGACACTAACTGTTAAAATATTTGAACAGAAATTTAATTCCTTAGAGGTTTACAAATTCTAAGAGAAACTATATACAATTTTGGACAGTTCTATTTTCATTTAGAGTTTTTTGGAATATCTATTTTTTTTTATGGGAAAAAATTCAAACTGGAATATTTTCTAAAATAAATAAACTTTGATTGAATAAGACTTATTAACATATTTCTGTCCCTACTAATAAGAAGCTATTTTTATAAAATATATGAATTAGTCAATCAACTAAAAAAATATTTTGTTTTTCCTTTTTTTTTTAGAAAGTGGAATCAAGAGAGACAATGGTGAGGCATGGTTTGACAACTGCAGACAGTGCTACTGTTTTAACGGCAGAGAGATGTGCTCTCTTGTTTCTTGCCCAAAAGTAGATTGTCCTGATCCAATATTTTCAAAGGATTCATGTTGCCGCACTTGTCCCGGTAAAATAAATTTTTCATTCATTATTAAAAGGTTATCTATAATTGTATTTTGTACTACATGTGTACATTTGAAATCACTTTTAAAAAAAAATTATTTTATACATCTTTATTCTTAGGCATATTTAGACAATTTTCTTTCTTCACGTTTGTGCACACTACTTCTTGGTCACATATTTATCAAATACCACATGTTATTGGAATTATCAAACCATAATAAATAGTGAATGAAATTGGTTATAGCTCACAATATATTAAGTCTATATATAAAATCCGTAAATATATTTTAAATTCATTTATTTGCTTTTATTCCTACGTAGAAAATGTATGAAATTCAACTTTTCCAATGCTAGTCAAACACATCATATCTCATAGAAAATGAGGATGTCAGAGTGGCTTAAGTTTTGTTAAGACAATTTTAGGAATTATTAAAAAAAAGTTCTTTCACATTTTTCCTCATCGCAGAGATAAGAGTTTGCACCTTAAGAGAATGTATCTTTTACTCTAATTTCAAACATATTTGTTACAAAGCAATCAGAAATTCACCAGAAAATCTACAGTTTACCATCTGTGGAAGTTCTGCTAGCAATCTGTAATTTTATAGTAGAGTGAAACTCCCCAAGAATTTCCACATCTGTATGATTGTATGATTTCATATAAATCTTGTTCATGATAACTTTCAAGAGGTTTAATCGTTAAAATACATAATAATTTATTATGGTTTTTGTCTAAAACTCTTATCTTATTTGCACTAACATAAAAGATTATAATTTTTAACTATTACACAATATTTAACAAATATAAATCAATGAAATTACAATAGAATTTACTTTTGGTAAATTTGTGGAGAAACTAAAGATTAATATTATATTAGAAAATTTAATAAACATTGAACTACCAACCTTCTTTCTACAGTAGCCATTAATAAATTATTTTTATTACATTCATGATGATCGTATATAGTATGTGTTGAAGTACATAATATGTTAAGTATATTATATATTATTTAAAATACAAAACTTTTTGTATTATAAAACCTCTAAGAGGCAATGTAACCTCCTGTATGGTTATCTGTATATGTGTGTTATTAAAGTGTTAGTCACGGCGTACCGAGTTCCTCTGAATTATCCCTTCATAAGGCTTTTAGTATTATTTAAAATATGGATCATGGTTCATCGTACGTGAACAGGTTATGAGTTCTGCGCGTATCCGTAAAGAAATAATACGTGAAACTTTGATTGCCTATGGCCGCAGGCAACCAATAATTTCTGAGTTCAAGATGAGATCGCAATTAAAGTCATTCTCGGTGCCTCAAATTTCTCACTTGGAAGGAAAATCCAATTGGGACAACTGGAAGGCAAAAATACGAATGGCCTTACATATAATACCGAGAGCGATAGAAATTGTTGTTAAGTCATGGACATTGCCGGCAACTTCATTAGATGGTGAAGTTTCAGAAAGCCTTGAAAAGGAACTAGCTCTGTTTAAAAGTACAGACAATCAAGCTTTGTTAATAATGTCTAACAATATGATAGAAGAAATGTTCGCGAAAGTGCTAAGATATGAAACTGCAAGAGATATGTGGTTAGGACTGTGTCAACTCTACGATACGTTTTCTGAAGACAGAATATTTGACCTGTATAACAAGTTTTTCGAAGATAAGTGGCTACCTATAGATGATTCAGCGGGATTTATATCAAGACTATCAAATAAACGGTACCAACTTAAGCAGGAAATAAAAGAGCAACCTGAATGTAACAAAAATGTTTTATTGATTTGAAAAGTTTTATCAACGGTTGGAGATTGATTAATGATGAGAATTTAGAAAATTTAATTCAAAAATTATGTACATTTGATAATAATTTAATTGTAAATATTTCTGAAGTGTTTTGACATGCAAAGTTAGTAATATAATGTAGAAAAATAAATAAAGATAAACCATATAAAACTTCTTTCGATAAAAACCAAATAAAATGGTTTGTAGATAATGGAGTCACTCACCATATTACTCATAGATTGGATTGGTTTAAAACTTATGATCAATTTAATGATAATGATCATGTAATAATAAATTCTGATGGTACAAATATAAAGGCCATTTGTCATGGATCTATTGATATCCAAGTTTTTTCGGGAAGAATATTGAAAAAAATTTATTAACTAACGTATGGATGTACCTACCATTTCCAAAAATTTATTTTCGGTCCTAGCTGCTCAGGATCAGAGACCAAAAAGTATATTTGAATCTACTAATCTCAAGTGTAGATTGATTGAAGGGAAAAAAACTCTTGTTTCAGGCTCTTGACAAAGATTTGGTGGGCTTTATCAATTAAATATTAGAGTTATCCCTAATGGTCAAGATTCTAAAGCTTTAAGTAACCAATCCATCTCACTCAATAAGCATGATTTACTCCAGCTTTATCATGAAAGAACGGTTCATCAAAATAAACGTCACATTAAAGATGTCATTAAAAGGGAGTTAAATATTGATGTTCCACTTGACGGTGACTTGTGCAAGGGATGCATTAATGGAAAGGCTCATAGGTTAAAATTTGGTAAAAGAAAAAGAGCTGAAAATCCAGGACAGGTGATACACTCAGATGTATGTGGTCCATTTGTAGCATCTAAAAGTGGATTAAAATACTTTGTAGTTTTTAAAGATACCTGGTCTAGATTTAGGAAAGTATATTTCATGAAAACAGAAGATGAAGTATCTGAGAAATTAAAGGATTTTCTTATGGAAACCAAAGTAACTGAACATACTATAAAATCCTTTTTATGTGATAATGGTGGAGAATTTAACAATGAAAGAGTGCAAAGTATCTTAAGGTCACATGGCATTGAGATAAAATACACTATGCCATATACACCGGAAAAAAATGGCTGGGCAGAAAGGGAGAATAGAACTTTGGTTGAAGCTGCTAGAGCCCTTATTCATTCTGGAAAAGAATCATTGCCTAAATAATTATGGGCTGAAACGATAAATTCAGCTGCTTACAACTTAAATCGAACTGGCGTGTCCTCTCTCAAAGGAAAATCACCCTTTGAACTATGTACTGGACAAATACCTTATATTAAACATCTATGAATAGTTTGATCTCAATGTTGGGTGCATGTTCCTAAGACTAAAAGGAAGAAATTTGATAAAAAGGCACAGGAAGGAATTCTATTGGGATATGATGGAGATAATGGATATAGAGTTCTGTCCTATAATAAGCTCATAAGATCCCTTGGTGTAATATTTCAAGAATTAACTACTGCACCTATTACTGAAGATGTTCTTATCGATAAAGGGATTAATCAACCCATGATAAATCTTAAAATTTTAGAAAACGATTTGGATAATAATCAAGATAAGGAACTGGTAACTAATAAATATGAAGAAAAACTAAATACTCATAAGGATGATGTAATGTCAACATTGCTGAAACTGATGTCATTCCTCAAACATATAATGAAGCTATGGAGAGTGAAGAAGCAGAACATTGGTCAGAAGGTATGGAATTTGAAATGAAATCTTTTGAGGATAATCATACCTGGGCAATGTGCAACTTACCTCCAACTAGGAAAGTTATCCCTTCAAAATAGGTATAAACTAAGAAGTATAATGCTGATACGGCCAGATTGGTTGTGAAGGGCTTTGCGCAAAAGAAGGGTCTTGCTTATCATGAAACCTTCAGTCCTCTTCCTAGAGGAACTACTATCAAGACAGTTCTTAGCGTTGCTGCAGATGAGAATATGCATATGTATCAATTTAATGTCTCAACCGCCTTTTTAAATGGTGGGTTAAATGAGGAATTTATATTAGACTGCCAGAGGGTTTTCAGGACAAATCTAACCAAGTCTGCAGATTGAATAAGAGCCTCTATGGTTTAAAACAGGCTCCCAGACGTTGGGACCAAAAGATAAATAGTTTCCTTGAATGCTTAGGTTTTAAAATCTGAAGGGTGCTCCTGATCTTGGACTGCTCTACAAAAGAGACTATGGCAAGTGAAATCTTTATTGCTGCTCAGATGCTATCTTGAAGGTGATACATTTACTGGTCGGTCAACATCTGGAATAGTATGCATGTATTCTGGTGGTGCTGCCTCATAGTTCAGCAGGAGGCAGGCTTCTATAGCCATATCTACTACCGATGGTGAGGTGATTGCTGCAAGCGAGGGTACCAGAGAAGTGGTTTGGCTGAAAAGACTTCACTGAACAACAAAGTTTTTGTTTCGGGGTTGAAATTAGCTGATTTTAATGTATTTCCACGTGTTAAAACCGAAAATGACCATACAAATTATATATTAGCTCTTGTTTTCAAGATATAGTATCATTCTATTATATATATATTGAGTTTTCAACAAATGAAATATTTCATCACCAACAGTTGGTACACATGTTTGTTTACATAACACCCCTCTCATCAGCTGTTCATAAGTAGTAAACATAACCTTTGCGAGTTTGTCAATTGTACGCACGTGGTTGCTATTGAAATTATCGTGTGAAGTTGATTTTTAAATTATGATCTTAAATGTCTCGAAAGTGTGTGAATTCTGTCGATAGCTTTCGAAAATATCTCAGTACAGACAGCGTCAAAAAGATTTGCTTCCTTTTTTTGAGAAAAAAGAAAACCTCGTAGTTTGTTCTGATGTTAATGGTTTGATGGACTGCTTGAATTTGGGTCACACTCCATCTGAATGGAGACTGTTTATAGACTCTTCAAAACTAAGCTTAAAAGCTGTACTTCTGCATAATGGAAATCAGCTACCTTCTATTCCTATAGGTCATGCAGTTCACATGAAGGAAACGTATATAAATATGAAAACACTTCTCCAATCAATCAAATATGAACAACACAAGTGGCAAATCTGTGGTGATCTGAAAGTCATTGCTATACTCCTAGGAATGCAATTAGGGTTCACCAAGTACTGTTGTTTTTTGTGTCTGTGGGACAGTCGGGATAGAAAATCTCACTATAAAAAAGTGAACTGGCCTACACGAGACCTAAACGCTAATGAGAAAAATGTAGTTTACGAGCCTCTTGTAGATCCTAAGGATGTTCTCCTTCCCCCATTACATATTAAGTTGGGACTAATGAAAAACTTTGTGAAGGCGATGGACCAGGAAGGACAAGCTTTTAAGTACTTGAGAGCAAAGTTTCCCAGGTTGAGTGATGCTAAAGTCAAGGAAGGCATCTTTATTGGGCCTCAAATACGTGAAATCGTAAATGATCCTGCTTTTGACATGATTTTAACAGGAAATGAAAAAAGAGCCTGGGAAGCCTTTAAGGGAGTTGTACATGGGTTTTTAGGTAACAAAAGAGATGATAACTTCACAGCATTGGTTAAAGAGCTTCTTCAAGCTTACCACCAACTTGGATGCAACATGTCCTTAAAAATTCATTTTCTTCACTCTCATCTTAATTTCTTCCCACAAAACTGTGGAGCTGTGAGTGACGAACATGGAGAAAGATTCCATCAAGACATTGCCTTAATAGAACAGAGATATCAGGGCCGTTGGAATGAAGCAATGCTTGCAGACTACTGCTGGTCTGTGTGTAGGGATGCTCCAGAAGTGTTTTATAAAAGACAAGCTAAACGACAGCGATCTTACAATACATCGGATTGACTTAATTGAAATTTGGTGGTACAAACCTCTTTTATTTGTCAAAACACTAAGAATAATTTTTTTTTTAATCAATTTTGTACTTAAAATATTCTAAAAGAAACATAACAATATTGTTTTTTGTACTTTCACTTTTCACATATAGTATAACTACTCTTTAAGATTAAGTGCTGTATATCTCAAAAACCAGAGCTAATAAAAATTTTTCAATGTTATTTTCGTTTTTATCACCCCAAAATTAGTAGAAATAGACTAATTTAGTGTAGGAAACATTCAAAAAATATTTTTTTGTTGTGCAGTGCTTTTAGAGGAAATCACCAACTATAACGAAATCATTTTGTTTGTAGACAATAATGTTTTCATAAAATTGGCTGAAAATCCTGTATGGCACAAACACACAAATCACATATCCATACGGAATTTTTTTGTGAGAAAGAAAGTGCAAGATGGTATACTCAAGATAAGAAGAGTTGCGACTCAAGAGCAAACAGCCGATTGTTTTACTAAGCCACTTCACAGTCCTCAACTGAAGAAGATCAATGAAGAACTGGGACTGTGTGTGTGTTGACGGTGAAAGTTTTATGATTAAACAATGAAGGAAGGTGTTCATGTACAAAATATGTTATGTATATTATACATTATTTTAATATAAAACTTTTTGTATTATAAAACCTCTAGGCAATGTAACCTCCTGTATGGTTATGTGTGTATGGGAGTTATTAAAGTGTTAGTCACGGTGTACCGAGTTCCTATCTCTGAATTATCTTTCATAAGGCTTTTATGTATTATTTAAAATCTGGATCATGGTTCATCATACGTGAACAGTATGTAATAATTTCAGTAATAATATAATTATGTGTATCATACTATATTAAGTCATGTATATTATAGTTTGTAAGTATGGTGATAATTAATTATTGAAACTATAAGTATAAAAAGAAAGAAAAATAAATAAACTTAACAGGAAAAAGCAGATATAATACAATTAAAGAACAACAAAAATCACTCATTAATTGTTGAACTTAAATTTTAAACAAAAATTTCAATTTATTCACAAATTTGTGCATAATTTATGTTTAATTTCATCAATAATAGGCTATCAGTTACAACTTTTTTAAACAATTTATTTAGTTGATAAAGCATAAAAAAATTGTAAGCTTCACACTAGATTAGAGTCAGCAGTATTTTCTCTGAATCAAGAAAGGTTGACCATATTTCAATAAATTTGAATGCAAATTTTTATTTCTGTCAATAAATATTCCATTCTATTCTATCGTACTTATACATGAAAATGACTCTTTTGTTGCAAGAGTGATAATTAATCAAGTATTTTTTCTGTCATCTTTATAATTTATTACATCTTCTTAAATATAATTTGATTCTCTGTTTTAATTGGAAAATAGAAAGTATATTTACTTCTAGAATGAAACTTTTGTTGTTTTTTTTATGATTATATTTCTATGTAAGAAATTTAAAATTGTGACCTCTAAAGCTCTATAGTACAAAAACCTCCACCTCTAAGGTATTATTTTTTAAGTAGAGAGAATTAGCTCTCTCTCTCTCTCACTCTCTCTCTCTCACACTCTCTCTCTCCCTCCCTGTCTCTCTCTCTCTCTCTTGCCTCCCTCTTTCTCTCTCTTGCTCTCTTTCTCTCCCTCTCCCTCTCTCTCTCTCTCTCTCTCTCTCTCTCTCTCTCTCTCTCTCTCTCTCTCTCTCTCTCGCCCTCCCCCTTTCTCTCTCTTGTTCTCTCTCTCTCTGTCTCCCTCTCTCTCTCTCTTGCTCTCTCTCTCGCCCTCCCTCTTTCTCCCTTCCCCTTTCTCTCTCTAGCTCTCTGTCTCTCTCTCTCTCTCCCTCCCTCCCTCTTTCTCTCTCTCTCTCTCTCCTCCCTCTTTCTCCCTTCCCCTTTCTCTCTCTAGCTCTCTGTCTCTCTCTCTCTCTCTCTCTCTCTCTCTCTCTCTCTCTCTCTCTCTCCTTCTCTCGCACCCACACACACACATAAATACATGCATATTAATTTATTGAAACATATTTTAAACAGGGAAAGAAGAACTATCAAAGGGAACAGAATTGCTGTGCTATGGTTCTGGTGGAGTAAGACATGAAGTGGAAAGCTGGAAGCAAGGCTGCCTGGAGTGTGTCTGTCACAATGGAAGTGTTCTCTGTCATAGTGAACCCTGCCCTCCAGTCCTCTGCGAGCGTCCTCTCCAGGGAGAGTGCTGTCCTGTATGCCCACAGGAATCTGAACAGTCCACTCCAGTGACAGATTCTATTCACAGGTATTAACTATTTCACTGGCTGTATATGATTGTCTGTCAAATAGGAAGTGAAACATTAATAAACTGAAAACAAAGTAAAATAGTTCATAAAATTGGAAGTAAATAATTTTAGCTTTATTATTTTGAGGTATTTTTTATTACTCCTGGTATAATAAATAATAAAGCTGTGTAAGTGCTTCTATCACCATTATATGTAATAGCTATATCATATAAGCCAGGGCAATTGAAAGATCCCACACAATCATTCATGCCTTTGGTTTAACAAAGCAGTTTCTATACAATATTGCCAGCTCCTAGCCTTGTTCGTGCTTCTATTGATAACCATGACCAGTGATTACTCAAAGTAATTACTCAAAAGAGCAAACCTTCCAATCAGTCATGATACTTAATAATCCTTTAAATGAATGCTTGTTTTTAAAATTTACTAGTTTTATTGCTAATCATACTAAGTTTGCATGGATATGATTTTTCCTTTTTTTTTAAATAATCTTTAGTTTTTTCAAGGTTAATACTTCAATGGTTACAAAAAAATATTTATTTTTTGTCTTACTGCTAAAAGCTGAATAAGTTATTGGTTTATTTTATTTTATTCACCTTTTTACTCTTTTTTAGTGGCATGCTACAGTGGTTCAAATTTTATTTATTCAATTATATAAATGCCTAAAAGTCATAGAAAATGTGAATTAATATATCAAGCCACTTGCAATCTAGTGTTTTGCATCATGATTAAGATGTTGACATATTATCTGTATAATGAAAGAAAAGGCTTGCATAAAAAATACCTGGACCCAACAGAGAAGGCCCTGGACCAGGCCTCTACAAGTATAGAGAACCTTCTAGCCCCCCCCCCCCCACCCCCCCCCGGCACCCTAAATAAGCAGCTCGCTTGCACTTTGAGAGGAGTTCCAGCAGTGAATTTTGAGTTTCTGCTTTTAGTCTTTTTATCAGTTATATTCTGAGCGAGTAGTAACAACAATGAACTGCTGGATGTCTCTTGCTCAGCTTTTGTTTTTACAGCTCACATAGACTACCTGATGTTAATATAACTTAAAAAAAAAAAAAGCTTTATGCTAAAAGAAAGGAATATTGAAAAAATAAGATTTAATAACATTAATTTTTTTTTTGTTTCTTTTATTTTAATTTTATTTATTTTATAGTTAAGAAACTGAATAATTATTTTTATGTTCTTATAGTTGTGATGACAAAAAACCAGGAGAAAAATGGAGACAGAATAAATGTTCTTCTTGCATTTGTAACAATGGTGAGGCTGTCTGTTATACAGAAGCATGTGATCCAATTGACACCTCCTGTAAAACTCCAGTACAATTAAAGAATCAATGTTGCCCTGTTTGTTTTGGTAAGATTTTTATTATTCAATAGGTTTCATTTGTTCACTAGATTATGTAAATATATTTACCTGCTATAAAACAAGTAACAACTGTTTATATTTTATATAATTCAATTAGCAACTAACCATGTATCATATAACTGAATATGAAAATGTCTTAGAAAAATATATAATAAATTATTCCAACATATTCCTAGATCAAGAGCCAGTTGAAAGGGAATTGTGCATAATTGCATCTTTCTCTCTAAATTTTGGAAGTGAAAGAAAATAATTTCTCACTTTTTGTTCTAGTCTTTATCTAAAACCCACTCTCTCCTACTATAATGCTGATTTAAGCTGAAAGAGAACAATCAGTATAAAGTAAGAAATATATTGTTTCAAAGGGACAAAACCATAAGGACTTCTGGTTCTTATGAAAAAGTCCTAAAATTAATTTTAGAAATTTTAGTCGGGATTCAGCCATCAGCCATTTGAATATAAATAAATCTTGAAATATAACAAGGCTTTTTTTGTTTTTGTAACATTTTGTAGTACAATATAAGCCACAATTTGACCATACTTTGAAAACAGTGTACAACAATTGCCACATCAATTGAGCTCAATCAAGTCCAGTTAAATAGACGATCAACATTCTTTCTACCATGGACCCCAAAGATGGATCATGATTATACTAAGATCATTTAACAAGTATCATTATTGAACTAGTATCACTAAAAACTTCTAATACATAATAATAATGTGTTAATGACCACTGGCAGTCGATGCGCTCTATTAAAAAAAATGATAATGCTGGTTTATTACTATGAACCATTACTAAAGGTTGTACTAGAGGACATGCAGTTTTCTTACCAGAAGTATACTAGTTAAGCCTGGCTTAAGAGACACAAATTGATCCTTTCCTCTAAGCAAGTGTCTGTTCTTGTTTTTAACATTTGAATCCAAACGTTTCACTATGAAAAAAACAAATAACTGAGTCTTTTCAATCTATTCTCAGTTAGGATAGCATTTGAGAATAAAAAACAAAAAGAAGTTTATTTGGCTGTGAATGAACTGCTAATACTACATTTATTGATTCGTAAAATATGTTTCAGATAATCTATCTGATGAAAAAATATGTCAAGTGGGAAATGTGACATTTAATGTTGGGGATGAATGGGAACCTGAAAAATGTACAAGATGTTCATGTGGACCAGCACATACCATTTCTTGCACACAGACTATATGTGAAAGGCCTTGCTCTAAAATGGATAACCCATGTTGTCCTAAATGTACAGGTATTATTTTTTTCTTGAATTGGTGCTTATTTTTAATTTTTGGTAAAAAATAATTCATTAAACATTTGTTCTTATAAAAATACATTCCTAACAAAAAGTAGTAATGGTTTGTTCGGCTGGTTTTTGCTGATATGAAACAATTTAAGCTGAAAAAGTCAATGAGATATAATCCAATGCAAATAAATATCAAAAATTAGTTAATAATATTTATTAAAATGCTTAGATTAAGTGTGAAAAACACTGATTTAGCTTCCCCCCTCCCCTCTCAAATATACTACATACCTGGACAACTCAGAGAACCTCTATAATGAAAAACTTCATTAAACCTAAACTGTTATTTGATTTAAAGAAGCCTCATCTTCTAAAATCCTTTAGAATTCAGAAAGTTCCTGATCTAAATATAGATCGAGAACCAGAAACTGCATAAGTGGTATAATCAATAGCTTGGAAGGCTTAACTTAGCTATTTAAGTCATAAATATTATCAATGAGAACACTCTCTGAAGTTCTTACTACATTTCTAATCTTTAGTGGAGGGGTTGAAGGGAAAAGGTCAGGAAGAGATCTAAAAATAATGACTTTATAGAAGAAAAAAAGTAGGGAAGGCGAAGACATTGTTTTTTAGGAACAATGGCACAAGTCAGATTACAACTCTAACATGTGAAATATTGATAAGTCAAAATCAAAGTACTAAGTAATTAATTAGGTTTATAATAATAATTAAAGTTTTTTTTTTGCTTGTAATTGAGCTTTTCAATAAAAATTTCATACAAAACACAAGCATAATTGAAGTGGGGAGCATAAAGGAGGATATAAGGAATTGGATTTTGTCATTTAGAAGGAAATAGCAGAATGGCTAGATAAAGGATAGGAGTTTGAAGGATTGGTTACAATCTAAAATAAGGCTAAATTTTTTTTATAAAGTGGGACAAAAGGTTAAAGAAAGTTGTTTAAAGGTAAATTGAAAGGATTTTATGAGGTGACTAAATTTAAATATTCTTGGACCAAAAAAATTATTGATGTAGATCAGAGGTAAATTTGGAAGTTATTTACTTATAAGTGATTGAATAAGAGATCAATGAAATTGACTGCCATTGATTTATCCGAAGAAAAGAGGTAGGAAATGTAGAGTTGAGAAACACTGATTGGATATGTAAAAAAGATAATTTAGCATGGATAGAGGCAACTTGAGAATTAATTTGAGAGGTTTTAGTAGAATTATGCATTTTACAGTTTCAATTAAGTAAAATGTTAAAGGCTGGCATAGAGAAAGACCCGTGTACAACTATTTCTTTGAGTAGCTTCAGGTCTCATCGTGAGGTCGTGAGGTGTCAGGGAAAGGAAAGCTGACATAAAAGATTGGGTTTACAGCATTACTTCTATTGATAAAAAGGAGATTATTTGACTGAAATTAGTTATATCTGTCTAAGCTTGGAGGTCCTGTGGAGTGAAGCTAATGAAAAAATAAAGTTCTTGTACAAATGAGGTTAGATCACAGATATTGCAAAATTATTAAATCATGTTTGGAGAGGAAGGCTAGTGAATTTTGGGGAAAGAAGAGTTTTTCAGCTATGTCAATATTTAAAGACTATGGGCCACATAAACAGAAATGATGAGTGGAATTAACTAAAATTATATAGAAGGAGAAGTTTCATGGTTTTGGCCAGGATGGGAAAATTATAGGGTAATTATTTTATTCTATTATTGCCCAGTAATTTATTTAATTATAATATTATTTCATTATTTCCAACATTTTAACTTAACTAGTAAGTAATCATTATCACCCTGATGATGATAAAAAAATTACCCTGTTAGTAGTTAATGCTAGTTTCCAAATACTTAAAATTTCTTTCATTATTCTATAAACTTGAATACATAATTTGCTAGCCAAATATTATCAGCTTACATATAATTTTTAATTTTATTTTTCAGAAGTAGAAAGCAGTAATGATTGGGCACATGGTCCAATCTACATGACCATTGTTAGCTTCCTCATGTTTTTATTTGGAGCAGCAAGTGTCCTCCTCTGGAAACACTGCCAGTTGAAGAGGCACAAGCTAAAGATCTGCCAGCCTACTGTCCCCTCCTATCAGTACAAGTATGTTCCAACTTATGAGCATCCTGTCACACAAAACCCACAGAAATCACCAGTCTGAGCAATGCCCCGGGCCCTGTTTCACAAAGGTACAAACACTAGTAGAAATCATTTTAAAAAAAAAACAAAAAAAAATCACTTTTAGGGATCTAAGCTATATTTAAATTAGTCTGAAAAAAGTTGAATGAGTGAACTTTTAGTGTTGCCTAAGAGTTATTGAACTTATTATACAATTTCTCAACATTATTAATTCATTAATGCAATAATTTGCAAAATGATTCTACATTAATACAAATTATTGCTACATTTTTTCTATATTGTATTTTTTTATTTCAATTTTAGCAGTACAATTGACTACAGTCAATTTGTATTCTCGTATGACTACTTTCACATAAGATAACAAACAATCTTTTGGTAACAATGTTGGGTTACATTGTAAGCCATCATCAGGGCTATTAGGCATTTTTTTTTTTTTTTTTTTTTTTGGATCAAACTTGACCGAACCTCAACAAATTCTCTACTAATTTTTATTTAAATACTGTTCGTGCATTGTACATACATTACAAATTGTAAACTATTTGAAAATGTATTATACTCTTATTAAAACGCAATTGATATTTTAACATATGAATGTCCCATAATAAATGGCTNAAAGAGATCATAAAATTCTTATTTTAATATTTGACATTGTGATTAAAGCAATAATTGCAATCACTAAGATATTCAAATTTTTGAAGGTGCAAAATATTACAAGCCAACATTTTGACTTAAGTTGAGAATCCAACAAAGAGGTTGTTTGGTTATCTACCTGTTTTACATGTCAAACAGGATTAATTGGTAAGCTATTTAAGGATTTCTAAACAAATTTCGGATTTCAGATAAACCCATTCCTTTCGATCCAATTTTTCTACTTACAAATTCATCCTTTTATTTCATACTCAAATTCATATGCCTAGTCCTCTTCCACATACATGTGTAAGTCATTGTCTAGATAATTTTTTTATCCAGTATGAAGGATGAAAGAAGTTTAGAAACTATTAGTAGAGAATTTGTTGGGGTTCAGTCAAGACTGATAAAAAAAAATACAAAAATAGAAAAGTGTATTTTTATTATCTGCCAAATTATCGACTTTTATTGTAAGCCATCTTAAGGTTTGAAATACAATGTCATTAGAAAAACAAAAACTATATAATTTAAATTTTTAAAATTTTTTTGAATTTGTATTACATAAAGTTGATGTAACTAATAGTAATGTGATATTAAATGCACAGGAGAAATAATGACAAAATGTGTAGAAAGTCCCTGTTTTTCCTCAATACCATATTGATCTCGTGGTAAAATAAAACAGAACGAGGTTCTGGTTATTTCAAATTGATCTGTTTTTCTTAAAAATAGATGTTCGATTGTGTCCCAGAAATTTGATTGAAGCCTTTGTACAATTACAGGTGTAGCTTCATTCTTATTTCATTATTATTTGTCTATCTTCAAAGTCACGACTTTTACCTCTAAGACAATCAATAAAATTGATAAATATAGTTTCAACTGAATAAAAGTGATACAGTTTTGTAGAGTTTGTTAAGCAGAGCTATAATATAAATGTCAATCTCTAGTTTTCTCTAATTTAAGTTATAATTTGCTAATTTTTTTAAAGATTCATACATTAGATTCCTTAAATAAACAACCAATTTAAAGTGAAAAAATTAATCAAAATTTATAACTAAAAGGAAAAAATTAATCAGCTGTGTAAATGGTCCTTAGTAACTCTTCTACGAATTTTTGTAATTGTTTATAATATCATAAACAATCAAGTGGTACTATCAATAATCACATAATAATTGCCAGCTTCATTGAAAGTCTTCAAAAATTAAAAAAATATTTATTAAAATAAGTAAATTTTTAATGGTTCTGTTGAATAGGCCCCAGATTGTCAGTCTCTCTACACTCTGAGTGAATGTGCTTCCTCTAATCTACTGAGGCCTTTGAAGGAGACTCTGCTTGTACCCCTCCCTCGATTTATTGAAATAATTCGAGTTTCAACATAGCATCGTTTCCACCACATCACATCAACTAGCAACTTATGGTGAAGTGGAGGAACATATTTTACACAGTGCCATCTCAGCTTTTAAATACTCTAAAATCTGGATGTTTAGTATTTCAGCCTAAAATATTTAATAAAGTTAAACCAAGTTGGTGAGACAAAATAAAAATTCATATACTTTGGTGAAAACAGTATGTGTTCATATTAAACTTTGAGTTTATAATTTGTTTAAAATAGCTGATTGACAAGTAATAAAAATTTTTAGATACCAAAAAAAAAAAATAGAAAACAAAAAATAAGGTATTTGTATTATTAAAGTCTATCAGCTATTTACTCTGTCAAATAATAGGATCAAAATATATAGAATGGATCAAGATGAGGCATTGGAGGAAAGAACTTATTGTTCATATTTGTGTTTTAAAAAATATATAAATATATATATATAAACCTGATTGTACATGTTATGTATAAATATGGCTTAAATCCATAACAATAAAAAGCCTTTGTGATATGAAATAAAAATATAATATCACTTATTTTATAATATTAATTTATTATGTGACTTATATTTTGTATTTAAGTAACTTTAATCATTTATATGTATCAAGTGTAGATTTATACATGTATATTGCAGATCTAAATGTTTATAATTATGTAGTAATTCTACATTTAAAAAAAAAAAAAAAAAGTGGAAGGGCACTATTATCTGACATCACCTATACAATAAGAGGGATCATGAGTGAAAATACTAAGCTTACAAGAGTGTTTCCTTAAGTTTGCCATTTAGAGTCTGATTTTTAAAACTATTTGGATATTACACAACTTAGAATGAGAATTTCTTTAAAGAATACAATTTTATCTTCATTCTCAGGATCTACATATGGGTTATAATGAGGAAGTTTGTGTATCATTTGAGTGAAGCTTTAGGTGCAACACTAGATCCTGTATTATTTTAATAAAACAAAAATTCCTACTTTTAATTATAAAATTAAAATAATATTTCAACTGCTTCAAATCAATCAAAGTACAGTTTCATGATTTGTTAAAACCTAAACTTTAATAAAACTCAAAATCAGTGATAAACCCAAAATATTATTTACAACTTATGAACCTTTCTGGAAACTTCAGGCTGCAAATAATTATATTCATACTAATTATTCATAAATATTTTAACTGACAACCACTTATTTAGGGAAGGCTAATATAAATTCATACATAAATTACACATGTGCCTCATCAAGTATTTGCTTTAAAGTTATATATAAGAATAACAAAAACTTTAAAATAAAATAAGTTTGATTAGGTTTTCTTATGTGTAAATGGTGATCGTGAATAGTGCCCTTAATATGAATCATTCTAGACAACTTTTATTATTATCGGGAGATAATTTGTGGTAATGCAGCTTTCGTAGTACCCACTAGTATTAGGAGAGCATTAACAATTAATTCATGTTCCTTAATTTATAAGTTATTTCATTATTGTGAAGGAGTGATCTCATTATTTCTTATGTAGGCCTATTTTCACCCGGGGAGGAAATTTTTCTTTTCTTTTTTTTTTCTTTTCATAAGGGATATTTTAATCAAATTCATTTTTTAACAAAATATATTCTTTATTTATACTATAATGAATTCGAATAAGAATTTATTCTACCGATAGGTACTAAAGCTGGATAGTCAATAAATAATTAATTTTTTTTATGNATTTTTTATTGTCTCAATACAAAATTATTGAACAGGTATTTAAAAATATATTTTTTTTTAAACAGCAAAATTACACATAATTATAGCTAAAAGAGTGCTTAGCTATTTCTTGTTGTCCTAAAATGGCATTTAAAATCATAATCAATCATCATCATTTAGTTATTCAATAACTTCATGACATTTTGACTATTCCTATACTAGGTCAGTAGGTTGGGTTATCTTGTAGACTGTCCAGACTGAGAAACCTTTTGGTAATACATATATAAAAGTATCTGTGACTGACTTTGTA
Source organism: Oncopeltus fasciatus (assembly GCA_000696205.2). NCBI lineage: Eukaryota > Metazoa > Arthropoda > Insecta > Hemiptera > Lygaeidae > Oncopeltus > Oncopeltus fasciatus. The sequence continues at coordinate 119,954 of KZ808236.1, forward strand.
TTATTTAATCAAAAGTAGAAGTAGTTTTATGCATTTTTTAAATTGTATTTAAAGTAAATGTATGCTGAATATGGGTTCTTACCCAAAGTTAGTAAGAACCAAGAGAAGAAGGTAGAATTATTTTTTTATAATAAATGTAAATTTATATTGTTTTATTAGAAAATAAATTTCATAATTACCCTGAAATCAGGTATTCATAAATTTACAGGAACTGAATGTGACAATACTGTCTAGCATATTTAAACCAGTTTGTTTTAGTTACTGTTTCATTCAGAGGATATGACATTGTAATTTTTATTTCTTAAGCTGTGCTAAGACGTTATGAACTAGGATTTTCTTATATTTTATACTTCTTAAATTATTATCTTTACCAAAGCATCTATTGTTGAAAAACTTAATTTGAAGTTAAAATCAAATATCTCTAAGCCCAAGTCAGAGGAAAGGTGAAATAATATTATAGTAACGGATAATACATGCATCCCATCTTTTAAAAATCTTTATAATTTGAACATAGACTAATAAATATATGTGCATGTATGTGTGTGTGTGTGTTTATATATATATATAGTATAAAATAAGTGCTCGTAATATTATTATTATTTTCAGATTGGTCCTAGCTTCTGCGAGTCCACTGATTAAGAGGCTACTGGATTCTGTTANTTACATTGTACAGTTATCAAATAATAATGATTCAGCAATTAAAGTGTATGTGCACCTAGCAAAATATTTATCGAACTATGAAAAATTGCTCCAATGAACTACAGTAAAATCCATAAATCTAATCAGTAATTTAATTCATAATTAATTAATTAATTTTAAATTTAAAAGTAATAAAACAAATAGGGATGCACTTTGTGTCCAAATATCAAGTTTATGTGCATGAATGTGATATAAAACATATCAATATTAGTTTTGAATCTGACATTATCAGAAGGTTAGGGATATTTGTAAGCCCTTTATATATCTTGTCAACTTGTTGGAACACAGTGATTTTTAGCATTAACTTTATGGTTTAAAAAGTATTTATATATATATATTGGTTTTAATGAATATAAAAGAGAAACCTTGATGTAAAACCTATACTCTTAGAGCAATTTCAGCTACCAGCTTCCCTGTTAACTATCTATATCTTATAAATATATGCATATATTTATATAGACATGTTTTAAGTGTGTACTAGAACCACTAGAACAGAATGTGCAACAATATTACCAAGTATCCAACTCCCCAGGTTCCAAGTCATTCTATAATAGGCTTAGTATCAAATGTCAAATTATTTCAAGTTTTTATTCTAATTTAGAAATTTGTATAACAATATATGTAAAATGATATTTTTAATATAGGTAAGTTTTATTTATATTTATCATAAATGCACGTATCATATGTAATATTTGTGTCTATATTAATTTGAAATATGTTCTTCTGTACAGTTTGTGAAAAGAAAATATTCTGAAGTAAAAAATAAATTCTAAAAAGACAAATGTTGTTTTTTTTCCTAATAATTTTCAAAATGGAGCTTATATTCTTGGTTAAAAAGAAACCAAAATCTACATTAGTAAAGATTTAATATTTAGAGTTTGTGAGTACAAATTTTTCATTCTAGTACTATGAGGAGTTCACTTAAACCCAATTTTTTCACAAAAAAAAGTTTAGGTTATTTTATTTTAATAAAGATTTTATTTACAACTAAGCAACACATATATGGTATTGTAAGATCTTATAAGTTTGCCTGAAAAGACAAATAGGTTAAGTTAAGGATATAAATAAGCAACTACAACAATTTAACTGATCCAAAGATTATCTGCTCAGGAGCCAAGATAAAACAGCACTTCCAGATGAACAACAGCTTCTCAGCTTATGACTACATCCTCATACAGTGGTGTACCTCAATCTAATCATGAACTGACCACTTCCTCCAAAAGTGTTTAATTTTAATTTAAATAAGCATTCTCATGCAGAGGTTATTATGACCTTAGTCACCCATGGTCAACCATTAAATAAATAAACCACTAAATTTTAAATTAATAATTGAGAAAATAAAATTAAGACTTTCAATCCAGGGATAACACCAATCCAAACTCTGAACATGCTACCCATCTTGCTCTAATAAAGTCTTACCCGACAACGGGCTATTTCTTCACCTCTTCGACTGCTATTGGCGGGTACTCACAGTAAATTTTTTAAAGCTATAACTCAGAACGATAATAAGTTAATAAATCCTTAATAGTACAAAATGCCTGGGCGAAGAAGTATTCAGGTCTATTCTGAATTAGCAGGTTTAGTTAATCCACGGCTACTTCAGCAAAGCCTTTGTCAACCAGCTACATGACAATGAAACAGTATCCAGAGATTTTTTTAGAATTTTTTCCTTTCTCATCCTTACAACACCGCCAGCCCAAACATGTCTTTGTACAAATTATAGAACACTCTGTAATTCTTAACCATATGATCACTTTGGAGATTATTCATTTCAGAACGTTACTTCCAAAAATTAGCTTTATTAGATACCAGATTATTTCTAAAATTCTCATTATGGATATTAGTTAGCAGAGGGATATTTAGAAAATAATTTTAAAACAGCAGCAGAGAGAATACTTAATCTCTTTCTAGCAAAGGAAAGGACACATTGAACGATTAAGGGTCCAGAATAGGACCTCTCACTCAAGTAATGAGTGAGCATAACATGTGTTACCAGAAGTCATACAGGTCTTATATAAACTGGTCACAGGCCACTTTGTTTTCTTTCTAATTTATCCATTTACCTCTGAGTCTGCTGATTAGAAAATACCTGAGCTAGGCAAACAGTAGCCATGGTAATAACCATAATAAATGGAGAGGTCTTGAGTTCAATAACTGGAGTGAGGTGTTCTAAGTTCAATTTCTGATCAGATTTTCAGATGTTAGTAATCTGTTTTGGTTAAAAAATATGAAAATTTTCAAAGTGAAGGAAGTGTTTTAAGGCATCTCTCCCTCAAATCCTAAAGAAATTAACACTAGAGTTAGATACAGGGATTCCAAATGTGGTTTTAGTTCATGAGAGTGGGATTGTTTCAAAAAAATTAGTTTATAAACCAAGGATTTAAATTTAATGGGTTGAACAAAGAAAACCTGAATGAGAGGTAGAAGAAGGTGTTTTAACTAAGCGGGTAGAGTAAACTGGCGAAGATAGATGTCAATGAATATGTATTGCAATGGACTTGAGACAACAGAGAGAAATCCTAAAATTGCATATGCACTTTCAGATTATATTTGTCCAAATATAAATTTAAGATATACAAATGCAAGGATTGCATGGATGTAATTTCACCTACTTAATAAATACATGTTAGAAGCCAGTGTCTTTTTCATGCCAGTAAAAAGTGCATGGTTTCCAAGTACAATAATTTCAAGTGGCAAATCTGAATACAACTAAACCATTCAAGGAAGAAGTAATTCTTTATGATAAACATCTTAGTATATGGATCAAGACAGAAGAGTTTCAGCAGCTTCGAAGTTAATTTATAAAACCAAATGTGATTTTTTATTACTTAAAATGATCAAATTACAGATACATTAAAAGTAGAAGATTGTAATGAAAAACTTTTGATACTTATAAATGCCTTGGTAAAGTGGAAACAATAAGAAACTTATCGAATGCTTATATATGCTATTTTTTATTTTTTAATGGCATCCCAACCACTAGGTTCATTAATGCCTTTTACGTACAGTAACAGATGATTGTTCATAACGTTTGCCGCGAAATGTGGAGGTGGACAATCGAAAGCCGCCCGCGACTGAGGGGGCACGAACAGGAGGCCATGTCCCGGCACGAGGCAAACCACAGCACCGAGCCGACCCCATATAATTGGCTCCTTGTTTAGTCCTGCCTGAGGAGTCCTTAGTGAAGTGTAAGCGAGGGTGTGCATGGTGGGACTAGGCCATTCAAACCCTCCAGGTCGACAATATACTGTAAGTAGGAGGCCAAACTCGGTGCCGCGGCCCACCACTACCCAAAGACAGGCCTCACCGACCGTTAATTATTCATTGAAGGAAAACTATTGTCAATTTGGTAGAGAGAATAAAAATTAAATCAGGTTATATAATTTGCATCTTTGAGGAATTTGATTAGACATTCTATCGTGTCTGGATTGTTCTCTGAAATATTTACTAAGCTCGAAGGAAGAGCATATTTCCTCTTTTATCGTCGTACTTCATGTATTCTGTTAATATGTGTTTCACCGAAAGACGAACCTGGCAATCCACGCAAAGTGGAGGAGGTTTCTTCTCCATTAAGTGACAATGGGTCAGTTGGTAGAGTCCTATTCTTAGTCGAGTCAATATGACGTCTTCGCGTCTATGATTCCTGAAGGAGGAGCTCCATTGGTTCACAGTTTGATAGCTTTGATAGCACGAAATTTGTTTCCAGTGACTTTGGCCCATTTTTCTTCCCACTTATGTAAAATTGTTTTTGTTTTTTTTAATAAACGACAACCAATGGTATTATGGAATTGCAGATGTTGCCGTTCCGCGTAGCTACTTTAGCTTTAACATATGCCTTTTCATTTCCACTTATCCCACAATGGCTAGATGTCCATAGAAATGATACTTTAATCCCATCTCGGTGTAAATTTTTAATGTTATACATAATATTGTTTATGATAGGGTGTTGGTTGAATAAGTTTTAAAGCTGAGAATGGACGATAAGGAGTCAGTACAGATTAGTAGATTGTGTTGTAGCGGTAATACTATGTTCAGTGCTTTATCTATTGCTATTAGTTCTGCGGTGTGTATACTGGCCATTTTATGGAGTTAAAATGGGTATACTCATGTGCTGCTTACAATCGCTGCGCCAGTTTAATCAACTATTTTGGAGCCATCCGTATATGCAACAGAACAGGATTGCATGCTTAGTAGAATATTATTGAACTCTCTTATGAATACTATTGGGGGAGTTTTGTGTTTCAAATATTTGGTGAGAGTTAAGTTGATTTGGGGGCTGACAAGCATCCAGGGTTCTATCATTGAATCTTGGGAAAGCAGTGGAGTGGGGAGTTCAAGGTTGAGTTCATAAAGCATATGACAGACTCTATCGAAGAATGAGGATCTTTGCTGCGTGTGTGTGACTTGATTGAGGGAAGGAGTTTGAGCTTAATGGATGGTATGGTTTGGCAGACACTTTGATGTGATTCTAAGGGTCAATAATATTCTTCTGAGCTCAAGTGGCATTTCTCCAGCTTCAATTTTAAGGCTATATCTGAGGCTCGATCTGAATGCACCTGTGGCTATTCTTAGGGCACTATGTTGCACTGAGTTGAGCATTAGAAGGGTTTTGCCACTGGCAGAGGTATATGCTACGCAGCCATAATCAATTAAAGATCTTATTAAAGACCGATAAAAGAGCAGCAAGGTGGTTCTGTCCGCTCCCCATGTTGTATTGCACAAGCTTTTTAAAATATTTATAGACTGAATGCATTTTGTTTTGATATTTTTCATAGGGTTTACCCAGGATATCCTTCTATCAAAGGTAAGTCCTAAATAGCATACTGCGTCAGAATATTTTATGGTATGGTTATTTATGTGGATATTTTCTAATATTGTCTGACGTCTTTTAGCGAACAAAATATAGGTTGCCTTGGGAACTGAAATCTGAAATCCATGATTTTGGAGCCATTCATTAATGGTTTTTAAACTGATATTTGTGTTATAAATCATTTCTGTGACTGCTTTGCCTGCGGTGTAGATCAGAATATCATCCGCATATAGGACAATGTGAAATGGGGTTTTATTTAAGTTGAACAGATCATTTAAAGCTATGCAGAATAGGAGAGCGCTCAGTACACTACCTTCAGGGACTCCATTCTCCTGTCTAAATTCATCAGAGAGTTGGTTGCCGCATCTCACGAAAAATCGTCGATTCTTCAAAAAATTATTTAGAAAATAAAGCATGTTGCCATTTATTCCCATTTTTATTATAGCTTCTACTATATGCCTGCGCCATGTACTATCAAAGGCATGCTTCAAATATAAAAATACAGCAAGGAGTTTATGCCCTTTTTCAAAGGCCATAACTGCAGATTCTAGTTGCATTAAATTATCCGTACTACTACGTCCTTTACGGAACCCGCTTTGATTGTGGTATTAAAGATTATTTTTTTCAATACACCACATCAGCCTGTTAGCCACCATTTTTTCCATTAGTTTACAGATCGATGATGTTAATGAGATGGATCGGTAGCCAGACAATTCATTTAATGCCTTGCCTTTTTTATGAATAGGCACAACAATAGCTCTTTGCCAGACTTCTGGAAAAGTTCGTGAAGAATATATATGATTAAAAAAAATCTTTATTATATCCTGATTAAATAGGGATACATATTTAATCATAGCTATGCATATGGAATCTAAACCGGGAGCAGTGCCTTTTCTGCTTTTTAATGCATGGTTGAATTTTTGGGTAGAAAAAGGAATTTTAAGCGTGTGAGAAGGGTTGTCAGGTAGAGGCAAATCGATTGACTCCTTATTAATTTTGATTGCTTGAAAAGCTTCAGGATAATTAGATGTAGCAGAAACATTGCTATAACGACTTCCGAAGTGGTTTGCTATATCATATTAGTTATAATTCTACCATCAATATTTCTATCCCCAAACAGCTTTAACTGGTGTGTTATGAGACACTTGGAAAACATATTTCCTCCATGAATCACGTTTACTTTTATTATAAGTATACCTGGCATGGACTTTAGCTCTGTTATAAGCCTGTATTAGATTAGTATTTAGGTGGCTTCGTACTTTTCTAAGAATTTTTAATCTATTCTTCCTAGCTTTTTGGCACTCATCATTCTACCAAGGAACTGGAGCTTTCCTAGGCACCAACTTCGTCTTTGGAATTGTCTGTTCTGCTGCTGCTGTGATTGTATTTTTTATCAGGTTGAAGACAAGATTAATATAATTTCTTATGTCAATGGATGATAGTTCTGCTAGCTGTTGGTAAAGCTTCATTTATCTTCCATCGTGAATACAAGGGGGAGCTATGGGGAAGTGTGACTGTGAGGGGAAAGTGGTCACTATTGTATGTATCAGAAAGGACTTTCCAAACTACTCTGTGTGCTAATGAAGGGCTACATAAGGAGAGGTATATTGAAGTAAATTTGCTGGTACTGGAACAGAAATAAGTTGGGGAAGAGTCATTTAATACTACTATCGAATTATGATTGAGATTTTCTATGATTCGTCCACGGTGGTCTATCGAACCACTGCCCCAGATTGGATTGTGAGAGTTAAAATCGCCCATGAGTATAAATGGAGAAGGTTATTGTAAAATTAAGTTCTGTATTTGTTCTATTTTAAATGGTGTACCGGGAGAAAAGTAGAGAGAACAGATAGTGAGTGGCGGGGGATGAGGGTAGGCGGTTTTTTTTTTTTGCAATGTTACATGTTACTTTCTTAGTTACCTGGACAATTAAAACACCTCAGGGGTGCTGGTATATAAGGAGTGACATTGAGTTTTAAATAACCTGCTTTAATAAATTGAGGTAAGTGAGGTGTACAAAAAGTAAGAATAAATCTAGGAGTAGAGCCTCTTGTCTTATTAATTATTTGTTTCACCTCAACAACATTTAGTGAATGTAACTCAGACAATATTTCAGTTGTTGAAACACACAGTAATTCAGTTGAGTATATTAAGCCCTTACTACTATTTAATCTTTGACGTGGTTCGGCTTTTACTGGGATTTCATAAAATGCTTTTAAATCAAGTAATTTGGATGACTGAGTATCATTATGGCATTCAATTAAAATACTTCCATCCTTGAGTTTTTTTTATATTAACTACTTCACCAGCACAAGCCGTTATAGCCTTATTTATGGTAAAAGGTGAGACATTTTTAAGGTCTCCCTCTCCTGATTTGATTGAAAATAACAAATCGTACTCTCTGTTCTATATATTTTTTAATGTTTTCTTGACTACTCTCTCTATGTTGATATTTTTTTGGTTTCTTCCGTATAGAGCTTGAAGAGCCACAAATGGGACCCTCCATTGCAAATTTAGGAAGAGATACTCTTCCCGAGTTGTAATAAAAATACAACAAAATAAAAACTAATAAAATATAAAGGGAAAAAATATATATAAGATAAAATAAAGGGAAACAAGAAATAGAATTAGGTGTACTTAGCTGATCCGTTCCTGACGAAGCACACGTTCTGACTGTAATATATGCTTACTTGGAAGGAAATGCTTGCAAAAGTTTTAATTAAATCTGCAGGATTTCTAAATAATTGTCTTAAGAATAAAACAAACTGAAGAATTAGAGAAAGAACAAAAAAAAAAACTATTAGGCAAAGGTTTACCACTCTGAAAACCAGTTGCAGCTGGAACCTGCTGCAAAAAGTAAATTTTTAAGCAACATTCAATAATATTCACAATTAAAGAAATGAACATCAGGACATGATTTATAATAAATAAGGTTTTTAATTCCACATTACTAAAACACTTTAAAAAGTCTTTATTTTTAGAGGAATAACTAACAATAGCTACACATAGAAGAAAGTAAAGTGTATACAAGGATACTAGAAGAATCTATAGTGTCATACAAAGAGATACAAACTTTTGCATAAAAAATTACATATTTCCAATGAGCAAGATAAAGCCCCTGGCATACTTTAATTGTTTCTATTTTATAATCAGAGTGCTCCTTAACTAATTCAGTTAAAGAGCACTCTGATAATAATTCACAATATGATTTACTAAGAGATGAAAACCTTTTTATTGAACTGATGAGAATTAAAAAGTTTTTTTTTAAAGAAGGAAGCCTTAATGAGGCCTATAAAGTTGAGCTGGGGATAATCCCCCATATAATGCATAGAGAAATAAAAGTCTGTCTAAATTTAAGGTTATGTAACTCAAAGGGGCATTATTTATTTACTGGGACGTAACTAAATTTCACCAACAATTATTGGGGAACAAATTCATATTAGTGATTTCTCAAAATCTCTGTACCTTTAATTAGAGAGGATATGAAGGTACCTAAATGACAATAGGCCATCTGCAAAGATGGACTTGCTATCTTTCCAGTTTAAAATATATTGTTATATATTAAAAGGGTAAAAATTTAAATAAAATTTCATTAGTTAAAAATATCAATGTAAAAAAGTAAAATCCTTCGGTAAAACTTTTCCATTATTGAGTAATGCCTTTAGGTTTAGATTTGTAATGTATGCTAGTTGGATGTTTGCCTGAATCCTGTCAAGGACGATTTGAATTATTTCTTTCATTGTAAATCTGAAATGGGGTAACGGTTTAGTTAATGTGAGCTCTGGTCTTTATTTTTCGGTGAGCAGCTGAATTAAGCTAATAAAGGGATGAATGAAATGAAAGCAAGGAACAGGTTGTATATTTTGTATGAAGGAATACTTAAAATATAGCAAAGCATGTGAAATATGTATTGTCCTTGATAGTCCATGTAAAGACCATAAACAAGACCCACCCTTAGCGAATGAATTTTCATAAGGCCTTAAAAAGTTATTAATTACTTAATGGAGACTGACATTTTCTTTTAACTGGTGTTTAAAAATTGATGAGAATGGTACATGAATTCCTTAGGTATTAATTTACAAAGTGGTTTACAATAGCTAATCAGAATAATAGCAAGGATACTAAGTTTGTACTGAATGAATTAACAATACTTAGACTGAGCTATTTGATATCTCATAATGTTTTCAATATTAAATTTCTAAAATCAAAAACTTTCTTTCTGGCATTCTATGCATATATAAATATAACATTATCAAAATAAAATTAAAACCCAACACTTATTTTGCTACTTAATTATTTTTGACTTTCCCATTAATCAAGTTATATTTTCAATTTTCTTACCAAATCAGTAGAAATTACATTTATCAGCATATGAAACCAATATTATTAGGGAGTCTTTTAAATTTTTAAATACAGGGGGCGAGGAGGGTGGTCTAGCCCAAGGAAATAAAAGCCTACTCAATGTTTAGGTATTGCCTGTAGATAGTCACTATTTTGTAAAACTTAGTTACAATGAAGTTCCAATCCTCTCTAATTAAAGTTACATGATAGTTAGTTACATTGAAAAGTTTGTCCCACTAGAGCAGTGTAAACATGAGAAAAATGACTTATTTCATATTAAAACCAGAGAGAATATGAGTAAAACAGATTAAATCACTTAGACTGGCTCTAGAACATTCAGAATTGGGGGATTAGTTACTATCATAAAAAGTTTTTCATAAAAATATTATAAATCACTAATGTTATTAAATTAAATATAACACCTATTATGTTCAACAAGCTTTATTATAACACTAATAAAAATGAAGATATTGCTATTTTAAATTTTGCTCATCCTCTAACCCCTCCTCCTCATCATCCGATTTTTAAAAAACTGAATTTTTTTCACCCATTTGCCCGATTTCAGCTAATGAACTCATTCAATGGTTTGCAACAAGAAGCTTAAATACCTAGTTGTTTCTTTATTTAAAAATAATTATACTTGAGTGCTTATAGACAAATGGATATATACAATTTTGAACAGGCAGAAGCAGGATCACAGTGAAGATCTGTAAAAAAAAATTCCAAAAGTAGTATCATGGTATCAATCTAAACAGCTTGATGTCCTAACCGTAAATCTGCTAAAAAGAAGAAAAAAAATCAAGTTCAACTGGTTTTGAAGAAGTATGAGTAAATTGTAAATTATTAATATAGACACACCCATCCGAATAGTGGGGGACCCGGGTTCGATCCCTGGCTGAGGTAGAGTTTTTTTTTAGCTCCCTGTATGATTCAAATACAATTGAAATCATGAAATTTGGGATTACATTACAACATTTATTATTATGATTTAATAATATAGATTTTTTGTAACACTAATATAAAAAAGTATTATTTTTACATACAGATGTATATATATGTGGATATAATGAGTAATTTTAAAATTAAAACCTCTATGGCAACCCACTGCAATTTTATTGGTTTCTTAAGGCTGTAAACCAAACTTACATCAAAATAAATTAAAACAGTATAAGAAAAAAAAAATACAGATTTACCAAAACTAAGGAGTAATACAGTGTTAAGATCAGTCCATAAAGCCAATGAAACACAATGTACCAAGAAATCTTCCGATAGTACTCACCTTGATAGATCAAATGAGATGCCGCAGGAACTCCTATATTCAAGCCTCTAGGAGTGAGCAAGACTGGAAGGCTTGTCTAAATAAAAGGATCAGGTAAACAGGATCCCAAAGCTTAGTTATTGAAAATTTAAAAAAAAAATGGGAATGATAAAAGGATTGTCTGGAAAGAGCAATTTGGGGGAGATATTTTGGGACTGACTGCAGTGTCGAATAAAATAATGAGCGTATTTTAGAATTTTCAGATCATGTTTCTTGCATAGATTATAACACCCATAAATATAATTGCATTTGCTGCCTGTATTTCTATTCCCTCATTCTATTTAACCCGATTGTAATATCAGCAGGATGCCCAAAATATTAAATTCCAACTCTTTTCATTACCAGTGACTTAAATAATTTCCGATTGTCAGTTAAATATGACACTAGAAATTTGTCATCTCCTTTAACTTGTCCTCTCTAAGTCTGTACACATCTAGCTTTTTAAGGAATACATGACGATCATGTCAAATGAATGTCTTTGATAGATCAGCAAACAGAATTATTAGATATTTCCTTATTCTTATTGAGGAAATTCCCTAAAATGATCTGTATGTTTTATTGTGGCATCGTTTCTCTGATCCACATCATGACCATATAATGTTTTATCACCCAAGTATGAAAATAGCCAAATAAAAGTCATGGTTATGGAAAATGTCAGTGTGATAGATATCAGTCTGAAGTTTTTAATTTCATAAGTATTACCCCTTTTACATACCAGTACTAGTACTTCAGTGTTGAGGAATAACACCTTCTAATGCCTGATAATTTTTTTTTTTAAATATTTCTTCTATTTCATATAAAGTTTTAAGTTTGAAAAAGTAAATCTGATATTTTATAATTAAATATGGCCCTGTTAGATGATTTTGTGTTTGCTTGAGTCTATCCTAATTCTGTGAAAGTTGCTAACAACATAATATACTTGCTCTGCTTTAAAGCTTCTATTTGAGGTTACTCATATAATTTCACAAAAGTGAAGAAATTAATTTTAATACAATGTACTAGTCTCTTCAGATTCAGTTAAAAACTAATTTTGGAGTAATAAAAAAAAAAAAAAAAAATTTAATAATACTGCATCTAGGAAAAGAAAAAAATCATTTTTGTAAAATTTATAAATGTTGAAGTAGGCTTATGAATAGCAGAGAGAAAAATAATTTTTCATATTCATATCATAATTTATACAGTTCTTCTTGTAGAAAGTAATCTTTATATTTTGAAACCCATAGCGATTCATCAAACAGTGCAACCTGCAGAGCATTAAAAAAAATAGAGGTAAACCCAACCGCCTACAAATATCATGGTGAAACTAACAAAAAATGGGTATTGGGAATCCAATGTTACAGATTTAAGGAAGAATGTTAAGAATTAAAAAACAAATATGTATATATTTACATAAAATGTACAAAAAAAAAGTAAATATTAAAAATATTTTTGAATAGATTCTCCTAGAATCTCCTCCATTTCATTAACTACTTTTTGGCACTCCAGTTCAACTTCTTCAACATCATCTTCAAGCAGCTCGGCAAGGAATGGTACAGTCTCAGGAAGTAACGCCATAAAACCTTCACCAAGTTTTGCAGCTAAAGCACAAGTAGTTTTTAATGCAATAATTCGTACCTGAAAAAAATTATGCAATTTATAAATACAATTTAAAATACAAAACAAAACTAATTTACTTAAAAGTTTTTAATATAAATGTGTAATAAAAGTATTAATTTTGAATAATTAAATTAAACTGCTAAAAGGATCTGAATAACAATGTCTTCCTTTATTATTTCTTAACCTGTAATGCATATCAATCAATACATTAACATAATCCTGAAGATAAAATTATCATAATATATATATAACTGAATGAATTAACAATACTTAGNTATATATATATATTAAGATATTATTATCACTATACACTAATTTAAATTAATAACAATATAATAACAGTATAAACAATTTAAATAATAACAATTAGATACTAACATACAATAAATATTAATTAATATTGGTTTATAAAAGTTTAAAAACTGTTAATTGTATAATTGTCAATATAAAGCATATTTATATAAAATTAATAACTAGTAAATGATTTAAAAATTAAATCCCACACAAATCCTTTCAAAGTTGCCATTGATTATAAAATTATCTATCTTCCACATCCATTCAGTTCCAGTATTTCTTTCTAAATTCCAAAATTGAGTGGAGAATAAATTCTATATCTAATCAGGCAGTTATCCACCTCACCTTATTTCTTCTTCAGCCACTCAAGTTTCTAATCGTAATTTCAAATTTTATAAATATCTCATCCACTGTGGTTTAATTGTTTAAACAATTCCTATTTTTTTTCTTCTTAAATTTCAATTTTTAACATAAAAGCCAGTAGTGGTATTTTTCTTGCATATAATTTCAACTCAGCAAATATCAGTAGTGTTGTTTTGCTTCTAAATGATCTTTGAAAATGGGTGCATAAACTGCTTTTGGATTATACTCCTTATTCTTATTTCAAAACACTAGACTGTCTATTCTTCACAGATTCGCAAACACAAAAATTGCAAGGTATGAATGTTGAAATAATAAATAACAAATGTAAAAATTTAATTTAGAGTCCAGAGAGAACAATTATAAATTATACAATTAAATTATATTCTTTAATATCTTTAATAATAAGCAATTTTTTTTTTTTTTTTTAAGTACAGAATATAAGTGTTATAAAATAAGTTCACCTATTTGATATTTAACATTTTTTTTTTTACAATGCTAATAATAACAAAATCATAAAGATTTTAATATTAGATGTTTTTTGTTGGGGTTTAATCAAGGTAGATCCAAAAAGATACAAATTTTAAAAAATGTGTATTTTTTAATTATCTGCCAATGTTTGGGCTGTTGAAATACAATGTCATAAGAATAAAAATAAAAACCAAAAAAATTATAGGATTAACATTATTATTACCTAGAATTGCCAGGACTAAATGTAATCTGATATCAAAAGTATGAATGTAGTAAAATATGTAGAAAAAATTCAAAATACTAAAAAAAAAAAAAAAAAACTACACAAAAATATAATCACCTACCTATCATAAAGGCGAGAGAGGAGGGGAAAAAAAGGTAGGACATTCATTGGGGCTGAGTAGCTTTAAGAAACTAGGATAAATGTTTAGAAGAAGAAATAAAGAATTCCTTCACAAATTTTTTAATGGTTTGAGTAGGGAAACCATTAGAGAGAAGGATGTCAGTTACACATTTAATATTTTTGGTATGGAATGTCTTGTCAGGGAGTGTGAGTGATCTGTAGATAAGGTTTTTGGCCACATTTATTTTTTGATGATGAGGGTGAGATGAGTTAAGGTGGAGGAGACGACCTGAGTAAGTGTGCTTGGAGTACCAATCAGTGGAGAAGATCTTGGTGATTTGGAAAATGTCGGGAGCAAGGTTATTTCCCATAGCCAGACCGTTAATCTGGTCATAGTAATTACCTTGGTAAAGGAGATAGCCTGACATACAACATAGGGAAAGGGACTCGAGGTATGTAGACCGGGATAGTGTAGTGAGGTCTTGCATTGTAGTCCAATGTTTATCAACAATTTGAAGGGCTTTATCAATAGGTACATTAGTGAAGAGAAATTCAGCGTCTAAGGAGCAAAGAATGTAGCCTTTAGGGATAAATAGAGATTCAAGCTGTGTTTTTAGGTCAGATGAGTTTGAAAATGGCTTACTACAGTGTAAGCCAAAATGTTGGCAGATAATTTTAAAAAATACACATTTTTTTAAATTAGTATATTTTTGGATCTACCTTAACTGAAACCCAACAAAAAACATCTAATAATAATATTTGCAGTAAAAAAAACTCTCCATTTGCATAAAGATTTTAAATTTTAGTCCTCCTCTAAAATCTCCCTCCCTCTAGACTGATGTTAGGCATTAACAAATAAATTCATGTAACAATCTACAAAAAGCTCTAAAAATATATTTTGAACTTTGACAGACCAAACTTATATATAGCTTCTTAAATTTAGGATTAGATAAGATTTGTTCAAATTTTTCAGTATCGTCCAGGTAGCATCGTGAATTTTATTAAAAAGGATTATTTCATACAATGGATTACACAAAGAATGGCAGTTTCATTTACATAAAAAGTTTCAGAGAAAAATTGAAAAACTAATCAAGTGATACACCTTCATTTGGTTTTCAAATGATTTGCAGTAACTACTAATTTTGGTTAGTTTAATTTTTAGGAATTAGTACAATATTTTTGGAGCCCCAGGTTAGACAGAATCTATTCAGGTCTCAAGCCACGCACTGCAGTTCCAAGTCTTACCCAGGACAAGCTTTTCCAGAAAGGAGAAGCTTTCCCAGAGCCATTAATGTTTAGAATAGGGTGCTGACTGTAGATAGCCCCTCTCTCAATGGCACTAAATTGGTTAATAGGGACATTTCAGTTTTAAAACATCATTTTTGTTTTATAGTTTTCATAAGTGTGAAGTTGAGTAGTTCTGTCTTTTGAATATTTGTGAAAAGAAATTCATTGAGAATATCACCCAATTTCAAGAAATTACCAAACTTCTCAAAGCTTGCTGAGTCGATAAGATACATTTATTACATGTTGGGAAAGGCTTATGAAGATGACAACAATCTAGATGTACCTCTACATTTCCTTAAATTCAGAAATTAATAAAAAAATCCGATAAATATTTTTGAACCTTCAAAAGAAATTGTTTTTATAAAGTATAGTTAATAATATACTTTATTATAGTAATACACAATGATGTGAGTAGTAATCATGTGATAATTTATTTAGGTGATATGTGAAAGGCCAAGATATTAAATAAATATGATTCTTTGATCTTCCTAATTTTATTTTCTATTATTACAAAAACTTGATTTATTAGGCATTGGTATTAGGATGACATTTAAATGTCAACCATTGGTTTTAGGATGACATTTAAATGTCAAACACTGGGTCCCAATCCCAATTATGGGAGCCCATGTGCATGTGTGTGTGTGATAGTAAACATAATTATACAACAATATGTAATAAATTCTTGACCGTCAAGTTCTATGAAGATAGGATTTTCAGAAATTCAGTCATGGTAGTTGGACAATTAAAAACTAATTTGTAACCGAAATAGTTTTTATTTAAGCCATCATTTCGGCCTGAATTTCAGGCCTTCATCAGGGCTGAATATGAAAGAGAAATAATACAAAATAATATAGAAACATGTCTATATATGATAATCAAACAAAGAAAAATGAATGAAAATATAAAACTGTTTGTAATCGATTTTATAAAATTGATACTGAACATATTGGAAATAAAAAATTAGAAGTAGGGGGAGTGGAATGAGAATGACATTAATGGGGTTATGTTCTAAATGTACGTGAATAGACTCAGCTAAAATTCATTTCTCAAGGTTTGGCTCAGTCGCAAGGAGTGTGAATTTACCAAAGTCGAAAGTGTGTTTGTCAGTAGTAGTGTTTTGAAAGGGCAGTGGTGGTTTTATTATTTTAATCTCATGTTGATGGTTACTGATTCATCTTTTACAATTTTGAGTGGCGCAGGAGATTTTGTAAATGACGTTACATCTGTCAGTATCGGGGATGTGGTCTTTCAGTTTAGTGTATAAATTTTGTAGTTTGTTGTTGTTGGAGAAGCCTAAACGTAGTTTGGGGAAGGTATTAATTAGAGCTTTATTGATATTTTCTGATAGAGTGGGAATATAGGGTAGGGAACGGAATATTGGAGTGACACTAGATGGAATTGGAGTGAAGGGGGGAGTGGAATGAGAATTATAAAATTGATTGATGAGTCTATTTATTATGTGTCGTGGAAAACCATATGGTTAAGAAAGTCTTTTATGTGTTATATGTTTTTGTCTTCGAGTATGGCTTTCCACGACTCATCAATCACTTTTATAATTTTCATTCCACTCCCCTCACTTCTAATTTTTTATTTCCGATATGTTCAGTATCAATTTTATATAATCGATTACACACAGTTTTATATTTTCATTCATTTTTCTTTGTTTGATTATCATATATAAACATGTTTCTATATTATTTTGTATTATTTCTCTTTCATATTCAGCCTTGATGAAGGCCTGAAATTCAGGCCGAAACGATGGCTAAAATAAAAACTATTTTGCTTACAAATTAGTTTTTAATTGTTCAACTACCATGACTAAATTCCCGACAATCCTCTCTTCATAATTATATAACTTTCAGCATGGATAAGATTGAAAAGTTGCAATGTCCTCATTTAAATCAATAAAAATTAAAGCTTTGGTCTTCCTAATTTTATTTGCTATTATTACAAAAACTTGATTTATTAGGCATTGGTATTAGGATGACATTTAAATGTCAACCATTGGTTTTATTTACAGAAAATAGATTAAATATAAATAAATAAATTGATGAAATAAGTGAAGAATGAGATATAATTTTTGTGTAACAATATATATTATTAACAATTGATTTTTAGTATTAAATCCACTAACTGAAAGATTATAATTGTAATATTAAATTCATTTATTCAAAAATAAGAAAAGAAAATTACCTCAGAGGATTTATGCCTTGTCTTCAAAAGAATCTGATGATTTAACTGTTTCCAAAGAGAATCATCAGCTGTGGAATTTGCCATCTCAGCAAGACAAGGAGTCAAAAGGTTTTTACATCTTTCATTTGATCTATCATCGCCCCCCATTCTATTTTCAAGCTGTAAATAAATAAATATTACAAACTATTACGTAAACATACAAAATGAACAAAATTAAAGATTAGAATATAAATGTTAAATAAAATTAATTGAATCTAAAATTAAAATGTAAAAGGTTTTGTTTATACTAAATAATCAAGATGTAAAGATTAGGTTTAAGAAAATCTGTTTTGCATTACAATTAGTTTAATGATTCACAGGCTAAATATCTAACTTATAGTTGAGGTTACTTATACTTTTTGAAGTAATTTTATTTTCATTTGAGTACTTGGGGAACACTTATTTTTTTCATTTTTAAAAAGAAATCAGTTATTTTAAAAAGTTCAATAGGAACCACATTACATTTTTTCAACATTTAGTGAAACTATACAGATATATTGGTACTTTCTGACAAGGGAAAACTTCAGATTTCTTCAATTGCCCTAGATTTGCTTATCAGAACCCCTCAATATTTTTTTAAATTTTTAGCAAAACCCATCAACTTTTCTTGTAATAAATAATGTTTAAGATATTAATGGCTTAGACCAGTTTTACTATGCAAAAACAAAAATAGGGTCTTGTCAAATTCATCAGTGCACAACATGCCCATGAGAAAATGCACAAAAAAGTGTTGCCAAGCAGAGCCCACAGTATTGACTATACTATTTCAATACATTAAATACTTCAGTTCTTTTTCATGTTAAATACAATCCAACCCAAGTCTACATCTCTATCACTCTAATTTTAAGAAGCAAATTAAATTAAACAATTTAAGTTGGAGAACTAAACTAGATCTTTCAAAAGCATTTTCCTTTTCATTCAAATCATTAATAGGACAGTTAGATAAAGTTTTATTAGAGATACAAGAACAAATTATTTATTTTTTCATAATTTTTTACTTTAAAATTTTTTGAGATCACTAGTTATTCATGATAACCCTCTTTTCCTAAATTATAATTTTGTTTTTGAAAAAAATATATGGAATTTGTATAAGAGGAATCATGAAAGTCTCACACAGAATAATTTTGGACAACTAATACTAATAATTCTGAAGGAGTATAAGCCAAATTAATTTTGATTAGAGATCAGATAAGCTGACACATAATTTTAATTTTGAACCAATTTCTGATCACATTAGAAGTAAATAAGCCCATCAAAATTTTACATTTTTATGTCAATGGTTAAAATTACTGTTGGATAGAGAAAATGAATAAGAAAGAGAGAGAATGAAATTTAATACAAAGTAACATAAATACCTGATTGACTAATGGTTCCAAAATCATGTTAAAATACTCTTTTGTGAGAAACTTTTGAGAAGAGTCATGAATAAATGCTGTGAGGAATGTACCAACAATACTTTCCACTAATAAAATTGATTTCTCGACAGAGTCATCTCCAACGAAATATGATGTACTTTCCTTAGAAGGGTTATTCAACTTTAGCATTTCTGCAGCATTTTCAATAAATATTCCAATGAACAAAGGGAACAAGCTTTTGAGCGATTTTGCAATTGTTGAAGATAACCTAAAACAATCATACATAGATATAAGATAGATATAAATCAGGAATTCATAAATATATATATATATAT
>KZ808236.1:148579-159733 GCA_000696205.2 Oncopeltus fasciatus
AACTGCCTGGAAAGCAGGAAAATAAATAAAATAACTGTTACTGGGGAAAAATAACAAATAATAAGTAAATAAATTTTAGTAAAAAGACAAATAATAATGAGGAAGCAATAAGAGAACACAATATTCTTTGCACTATAAGTATTTATTTTTATTTTTACTCCTTTAGTACCTGAGTTCTTTCATGACCAATGGTCCCAGTCTCAAAGCCACAGCAAATTCAGGTTCATACTTATAGTGCGAAGAATTGGTGTTTCCATATTGCTTACTTGTAAAATAGTCTTCACTCTAGAACATATTGAATTAACAAATAATATTTTAAGACATTTTTTTAAACGAGAAAAAAAATATATTATTGAAAAATCTATTAATTATTCTAATTTCAGACATCTCTAACAGTGTGTATAAAAAAATATATTCACCTTTATCATGAGGCAACTTATTAATATATTCCAAAAGCTTGAAAGAAGTGTTAAGTATAACAGAAGGAGGAAATTCACTGCATACTTTAAGGGCATGTTTTAAAACTTTCGACATTGAACCAGGAGTTGTTATTTCTTGGCAATCTGAAAAATAACATAATTAAAAATTTATAAAATTTAACTGATTTATAAAAAAAATTAATATTCCTATTTTAAAACCTTATATATAAAGTGTATCATATAAATTAAACAGTACATTGCTGAGAGAAAAAATTTATTTTCTACTTTTACCTATTCACCTACTGTAAAATTAAGAAAGTATTGAATAATATATTATCGAAATGGAAAAATGCAAACTATAGAAAAATTCCACAAAAAAAATTTTCATTAATTAATTAATCTTCAATTAAATCAAATTATTCAATTATTGTATAAAATATCAAATTGTGGTGTTTTTTCAATCTATCCATTTCATAATTTTCAAACAAGAAAAACATTAGACTTATTACAGTGAGATAATTTGCTATGAATTAATAAAATTGATCAATTTTGTGAGGTCCACACAGACAGATCAAATTGTAAAAAGAGTAATTTACCAATTTTTTATTTGTCAATTACAATTCCATGTCTATAAGATTGCGAAGAATGCTTTCTTGATTAAGACTAATTGGTTGTAGTATTTACCTTGGTATAGGAGATACCCGGAAATACAACTCAAGGGAAAGGGACTCAAGATAAGCCGACCGGGATAGTGTAGTATGGTCACGGATAGTATTCCAATTTTTATCAATTATTTGGAGGGATTTGTCTATAGGAATGTTAGAGAAGAGGGATTCGGCGTCTAAGGAGCAAAGACTGTATCCTTTAGGTATAATTAAAGAGTCCAGCTGTGCTTTTAGATCAAATGAGTTTTTAATGTCAGAATGGTTTTGTCGGCTCAGAATTTGTAAGGATGGAAGGAGAAATTTGCTGAGCTTAGATGCGGGAGAGTTAATATTGGAGACAATGGGGCGAATGGGATTATCTGGTTTGTATATTTTGGGAAGGCCGTAACATCTACGTGCTAGAGAATTATAAGCAATCAGGTTGTAATATTTATATTTGTCTATGTGTGTTTCGTCACGTAGTTTTCATATCTGGTTATTAAACTTTTTAATGAGTGTTGGTGTGGGGTCTTTGTTGTTGTGGGTGGGTGTGTATGTGGTTTTGTCTGAAATATGAAATACTATCCGTGACCATACTACACTATCCCGGTCGGCTTATCTTGAGTCCCTTTCCCTTTGTTGTACTTCTGGGTATCTTAAGCTTAACCATTCTTTCCACTGAACCCTATCAACACAAACGTCTTTTGTCTGAAACCATTCACATCAACTTACAACACTACCCAGTTAACGACAGAACGGACATAGAACAAATTTCCTCAACTTATTCTAACATTTTCAACATTCTAAAAACCATCAGCCCTCCTTCTCAATAAACCTGTCAAACATTTTTCCCAGTTCCAAAGTCACTTATTCCCAATAATACCCTTTCTTTTTTTCCTTTGTCCTTTTTATTGCCCTCTCTTGCAACAGGTCGCTTTCCATTTACACCTTCCGCCTTGTACCTGCTCCCCCACTCCTTGTACCTCTCACTTTGTGTAAAAGTAAAATTTATATTTTTAGTCATGGAAATGTGAACTTAGGGACAGGACTTCCTCTCTCATCTTAATGATAGGTAGGTGTGGCAAATTACTGCTTTGATGATATTTTAAATTTTTCTTGTCAATAAGCTGTTTGTTTGCATGTTTTTTTCAAACTGGATCTTTTTCAAATAGTATTTCATAAACTTTTAAATTTTCTTACATAGCTTTCTACATTCATACTCTTGATATCACATTATATTATTGAAATTCTCTATTATACTAATTTCAATTATTATTCTATTCTCATGACATTGTATTTCTACAGCCCTGAAGATGGCTTACAATGTAAGCCGAAACGTTGGCAGATAATCCTTTATTAAAAAATACATTTTTCAAATTTGTGTTTTTTGGATCTACCTTAACCAAACCCCAACTAAATCATCTTAGCATATGAGAGACTATTTCTAATCAAGATTCTAATCTGCATCATACATTACGCATTGTTTCCCTATCAAGCAGCTGGCTGTCATTAAAAGTAGGAAACCTTAAGTATTATGGTAGAAAGCAAGAATATGGTAAAGAGTGGGCCTCAATATGCAGAGTTAGAATATTAAAATATACACAGATAGAATAGATACTGCTTAAATCACAGTAATTTATGAATTAAAGTTGAGTGATCTTAGCTAATTACTGTTATGCTTGTTCATAACAAGGCTCTATTAATATCAAATTATTGACCTAATTCCTCCTTATTTGACCTCTTTCACCCATCTAATCTAAAAAGCCCAAAAATAATTTTCGATTGAAGGGACTCGTAATTAGTGATATCACAATCAAAAAGCAACCATTTTGTTCATTAGCAGAAAAATATATACATTGCTAGTTAAACATGAAGTTTTAATTATGGTCTTCAAAAAAGCCCAAACTAAAGGATACTTGACTAATTATTTTATACATTAAATTCACTTATCAAAACGAAATTCAGACAGCTAACTTGAAATCTGTTTTAGCCCATATTCTATTAACACAATCAAAATGTAATTTAATAAGGAAAATTACAGTCAATCAATATTTTTCCCCTTTTGTAAATGCCTAAGAGACAGATAGATAGATAAAACATTTTTTAGAAGAATAAATACATTTTTACCTACATAGTATCTTAACATATGAGGTATAATTAGCCCTATATAAATCATATTCTTATCTTTATTAACAAATTACAATTTTTTAAAGTAAAAAACATTGATACATACAAGAAATGCAAGGGAGTTAGAATTTAAAAAATCTTACTACCTCAGGCAGGACTCGAACCCGGGTCTCCTGCTTTTCAGCAAAACTGCCTGGGAAGCAAGAGACTCGGGTTCTCCCTTGCATTCCTTGTATAAAATTTAATGTGGGATTAAATACCAATGCTAAAATAAGTATTAAAAAAGAAATATAGAGAGAAACAAGAGTTTAACAAATAGTTGACATTGTTAACTCCTTCGAGTATAAGACGATATATTCATCTTACTTGGGGGTTTAGACTTGGAGTAAAGTGTGGGAAGTAGAAGAGATTATCTAGCTAGCCTAGTAGTAGTACTATCTAGTAGTGGTCAGTATAACTGCCTGGAAAGCAGGAAACCCAGAATCGAGTCCCAGCTGAGGTAGTAAGATTTTTTTATTCTAACTCCCTTGCATTTCATGCAAAAAATTTAACATGGGATTAAATACCACAACTAAAATCAGTATTTAATTAATACGTACATTATATACAAGTACAATTTCGTACATTAATAAACTAAAATTACATACTTCATAATACACCCTATATAAACAACTGAAGACATAAATACTAAGATTCAAAAATCATAAAAGTATTATATTATAAATATACAATCTTACAAGGGATGTCCAGAAAGTAAGTGTACTAAATTTTTGTAGATTATAAAAATTTGTTTTTGAACAAAAAAATTAGCTGTTTACATAAGTACATATCTAAGCCATTTTTTTACATAGTCACCATTCCTCTCAATGCTGGTGGTGTAAACGGGGGTATAAATTTTTTTATGCCCCCCTTGAAGTACTTTCGTGCCAATCCCTTTGTCTGACCCACCTAACCAACAGTTTTTAATATCCGAGGAAGGGAAGTGATGATTTCATGTACCAGAGATCTGGAGATTTGTGGAAACATTGCAGAAAGTTTATCTACAGTCAATCTGCGATCGCCACAGTTTGCATTTTTTATTTTTTTCCAAAATTTCATCAGTCACAATTGAAGGTCTTCTGCTCCTCTGATAATCATGCACAGATGTAAGTCCATTTTTATACTCAAGACATCACTTGAACAAACTTGTACCATTCATAGTTTTATCACCATATGCAGTTTGTACCTCATTACAAACCTCAACCCTTCCAAACGAGATAACGGATAATACTGCGTAGTTCACACTTGGTGGGAGATTGGATTGACATCTCACTAAACGTGATGCTGCGTCTACAGTTCTCTACATACTGACCTCGAAGCGGTCTTGTTGTGGAGAGGAGAAATCATGCTATGTGGCAACATAAGGAAAAACAATTCCCTACTACCGTGACAATCTTAGTACACTTGTTTTCTGGACTTTCCTCGTAAAATATAAATAATAATTGTAGCTAAACTTTGAAATCCATTCAAATATACACCAATGATTCTCATCAAATGCATACAAGTTTATAAATATTCATTTTACAATCTTTAATATATTTTGATAATTATATAATGCAATGGAATATTATTTAACATCTTTACATTCAACAAAATGTTTAGCTAGAACTTGTAATAATAGGGAATTAACTCATCTCAATATAATTTACTGCATTAATTGTAGGATTGATAATATAGGTTAAAAACTTGATAGGTTCAGTAGTCTTCCAGCTTTTTTTAAATCTTTATTAAAAAAGTTTTAAGAAAGGCAGGAAGACTACATCTTTTACGGTACCTATAATTTACTGCATGTTTATTACATATTTTATTTAAATTACAAATTTAGAAAAATTATCTATTTCTTCATTTATTTAATAAAAATTATTGAACATATTGGAACTAAAATTTTATTTTTTTTCCTACTTAAAATTAGTTACGAAAAACCCTGTTCAAATGTCCAAATGTCTGACTTAGTGTATTTAAGAGTATGCAACTCGAGCATTCACAATTTTTAAAATAATGAAATCAGAAACGTCATGTAAGCTTCTTTTTTTTGCCCTTTAGGAAGAGGGAATCTTTAGAGGAAAACCAAAATATAAAAATCTTAATTATTATTGTGGTAACAAAATAAATATATAAAACAAAATAGATACAAAAAATAATTTTAAAGCATTTATATTCTACATTTAAAAAAAAAAATGCATATTAAGAAAAATATTTAAGGATTTAATTTTGAGTGTTGGGCAGGTCCTCCATATTTTAAAATTTTGAAATAAAATTAGACATTTAGTATTTTCAAAGCAAATTTTTGAAGGAATTAATTTCAGGTTGTAATTGAATGAGAAAAAGGGAGGCTAAGGGGGAGACCAAAATTCATAATCATAAAATCTTCAGCGTTATTTATCTGAGTAATAAAACAATTTAAAAACCTTAAATATTACATTAAAATTTAATTCTTTGGTGTTTATGTTGTATAACATTTCTATGAAAAATACTTATTAAGGAAGAAATTTATGAATGTATCTATGATAGGTGAGCACTTTTCCACTCTCCTTTCCAGCCCATCTAGATTAAACTCTAGTGATCATACTTTTCAGAATCATAAGTCTTCTCTGTCTTGTAAATAAAAGTTCTTTATTTACTCTTATATATTAAAATCTTTGAAGAAACATGGGGAATCTGCTTAGATTATATAGCTCCTGAATGACTTTTTATTATTTCTATTATAAGTTAATAGTTTTATTCTACACTTAGTAAGATATGTATAATATAGGTAGGTAGTATTGTCCATTATTGGATCCAAAAGGTTTGAAATGCTTAAACCAAAGTTCTATGTTCTAATCCGAAGAATTATAATAGGAAACTAAAAACAAAAAAAATATAATAAAAACTATACCTTATCCAATATGTCATAGCAAAGTCCAAGCATGACTCGCCAGTATTTTGCTGAAGCAGCTGTACTTTCTTCAACTTGTACTGATACACTTTTGACATAGAGGAGACATTGTTCAACAATCTTGCTAAAAACATCTNCACACACACACACACACACACACACACACACACACACAAACACACACACGCGTGCACACAGATATATTCATTAAATCAATTTTATTTATGGTAAAGTGTAAATTCTGGTTTACTATGACACCCATTTTTTTTAAGGTTAGAAATTATGGGTTACTGTAAATTCAATGAAATTATGCCAATGTTATTAGATACCTTGTTAAACTTAAGGTAAAGGCCCTATGCTACCAAATATTTAACATTAAATTAATAGTGACTGACTTATCTTCATGATAGCCCTGAAGATGGCTTACAATGTAAGTCGAAACGTTGGCAGATAATCCTTTATTAAAAAATACATTTTTCAAATTTGTGTTTTTTGGATGTACCTTGACCGAACCCCAACTAAAACCATCTTAGAATAAATTAATAGTATTTACTATATTCAGAGTTTTATAAATATAAATTTGCCCATCTAAAACAACATTGACGAAAAACTGACCTTGCCAACACATTTTTGGCTACTGATATGCTAGGAAAAATCAGATCAAACTTAAAAATAATAGGCATAATCTAGCCACTTAGTAAACAAGTTTAAGCCTAATTCTCATAAGATTCATAAATGTCAACCAGGATTTAACCCCGACCTATTTATCCTTTTTAGGCTTCATGGGAATAAAGTGAATTTTAAAAAGTTCTAGTAAATTATTTAAATACAGATATATAAATATAATTGTAGTGGAAACTTGAAATACAGGCTAATAGCATTAAACATAGGAATAGTAAGCTTTGATTATCAGAATCTCCATTATTTTGATTTACTTTAGGTCTATTTGAAACATTTAAGTGAGATTACTGAAAATATAATTGAAATATTTAAAAGACTCATAATATCTAAAATAGACTACGGCAGCATGATCTACTCCTCAGCTAGACAAACTCATCTCATGTACCTGGACACGATTAACCACTCGGGAATCCGCCTAGCTACAGGCACCTTCAGGACCAGTCCAATCATGAGCCTCTATTCCGAATCTGGAGTTCCTCTGCTTTTCATTCGCCGAAAACTGCTATCCAGCTCCTACTTAGCTAAATTACTTTACCAACCAACGAACCAAGCTAACAACTACATATTCGAGCCCAAATATCTTACATTATATCAACAAAACCACTTTATCTCCTTTGTCCCAACAGTAAACATACAGGACTACGAAACTGAAGAACCCCCGTGGAAAAGAAAAATCCCCATAATTTTGACCTACGATTAACAAATCTCAACAAAAATTACACCACAAGCGAAAAACTAGGAAACGTAAATGAAGTTATACAAGCTTGCTCAAATAAAGAATTTTTCTTCACAGATGGCTCAAAACAAGAGGACAATGTAGGCCTAGCAGTAGTCTTTATAGACCACAAAATACTGCTAAAACTTCCACCTATGGCTTCAATATTCACGGCTGAAATGCAAGCACTATGCCTAGCTCTCTATCATGCCATTACATCAGACAAAAAAACCTTAATCTTATGCTCCGACTCGCTCTCTTCTCTAAAAAGTATAAAAAATTATAAAAATCAAGGTTCCCTACAAAAAAATTCTTTCATTATATTCACAACCTTGAACAGCAGGACAAAACAATAACACTCCTGTGGGTACCATCACACTCAGGTATAAGAGGAAACGAGATGGCTGATAATGCAGCTAAAGAAGCAGCCCTAAGGAC
This sequence comes from Oncopeltus fasciatus, assembly GCA_000696205.2. NCBI lineage: Eukaryota > Metazoa > Arthropoda > Insecta > Hemiptera > Lygaeidae > Oncopeltus > Oncopeltus fasciatus. Next base: position 156,518 of record KZ808236.1, read on the forward strand.
ACCCCACCCAAAACATTGTAGAATCCAGAGATGTCAAGACTTGGCTTAAAAGAAAAACTTATTTGGACTGGGACACTCTCTGGAAGTCGGAATCGACCAACAATAAACTGCAAAGAATTAAGAACACCACTAAGGAGTGGTCCACATCGAACCAGGAGAACAGAAGAGAAGAAGTCGTACTAACCAGACTTAGAATAGGTCAGACCAATCTTACCCACATGCATCTAATCACTAAAGACCAACCGCCAATATGCCCTAAATGTAGCTCTCAAATGAGTGTTAAACATTTCATCGAGGAATGCCCATATTACACTAATCTATTTACATGCAAAAACCTCCCAAGACAACTGTCGGCATCCCTGACAAACCATGAATCCAATGTAGGCAAACTTATGAGCATTTTAAGAAAACAAGCATATATGAAAAAATTTAATTAGCCTAACAGTCAGGGCATAATAACCATGATGTTGATCGCCCTATTAACCTACTGGTAATAAGATTTTTAAAAATGAGAAATAAGTTAGTCTTCTCTTCTGGGAAAAAAATGATGTGGATGATTCTACGTGTAATTTTAATATATTGCAAATAAACATGATACCATCTCCTTATAATAGAATATTCTTTATGATATCACAAGGAGAAATATGGAAATGGTTTAAATAAAATTATTATAATATGGAGACTGCAGTCCATCACCTTAAATTCAAGGATTATTACCAAACATTCAATTTCAAACATTAATTTAAAAAAACATTATTTTTTACCAATGCCATTGGTGTTTAGAATACAAAGTAGCTACCCCTTCCACAGGGGACCCTAATTGGTTAAAGTAGCATGAGGTGTAAAAATTAAAATGTAAAATAGGATTTTTTTAATTTAAAAATTAACAAAAACCAAATTTTAAAAACACATGAAGATTTGAAGATGTTTTGACTTTTTAGCTTTAGAATGAACCACTAATATTGACTGATGTAAATTTTATTCTCCTCCATGTCGAATTACACTCATCGCGCCTTGGTGGTATGGAAAAATAAAACTTGTGTTCTCACCTTTGAAGCTTAAAAACAGTTTAACTTAATTTAAAAACTTACAGGTAACAGATGGGCAATATAGGAGAGAGCCAGTAGCGTGTGGTGATGAGTTTGAGGATTATGAGAACTTCTCACACACTGTACTATGACATCTACGTGAAGACCTTCCAATACAATCGACGATTTATCAGTGTAATCTTTGACTTTTTCACAGCAATGAAGAATGCTTGATAAGAGCAACTGTTTTGTATATTCAACAGGAGCTTGTTCGTCAAACATTAGACACCTAAGGAAAACAAAAATGGGTTAACTAAGGAACTGAATAAATATACAAGGATTTTATGTTTTAATTAAAACTAATTTAAAAAAATATTACCTATTAAGTAAATGTTTACTAAAGTAAATTAATTTCATGTTTAGTTTTTAATATACTCCTTTGTCTAGGAAGAAAATTACATTATTATGCAATTAATTAAATAGTTTTGGTTCTAAGAGATAAAAATGGTCTTAATATTTCAATAAAAAGTGGCGTATAAGAATCTGATTGTTCATGAACATAAACTAACATTTTTCTTCGCTGCTGACATTCTTGTGTTATTTATGTTTTAATATAAGTAAATGATCAAAAAATATATAAAACACCATTTATTTACTTATAACTTTATTTTGCAAGTTTTGTATAATACAGATGATTCTTCAGGAGCTTAATATAATATTTAGTAAAAAAAACAGTATTTATATTAAAATAGGAACCCTCTGAACTGAAAAAACTGAGGTAGCCTTGTTGGCAGACGGTTCCAGTTTTAATCTTTAAATACTGATTTTTAAAAAACTATAAATATATTAACTATATATATATTAAGCACCTGCAGATGCGTCAATAATAGATGCGAAACTAGCAGAACAAAATCAATTTTTAATATAGCTTTTATATTTTTCAACCATTTTTCTGCACTAAAACATAAATAATGAAAGGGAACAGAATAAAAAAATCTATCTGTCCTCGCCAGGAAACGAACCTGGATCTCCTGCTATCCGGGCCGGTGTGCTGACCGTTACACCACAAGGACTAGCCAGATATCTCACTCAATTCCCTCTACATTAGCGAGAGCCTAACTTACGAGAAAGACGAGAACTTCGTCTTAAACTCGAAGTNACAATGGCTTTTTCAGGGCTAAATATAGAATGAGAGTGTTTCCAATACAGGTCTATATCCAAATCCGCCTCTCTTTTCTATTACATCCAATTGAAGAATGCTATGAACATAACTAGAGAAAATAACTACTACTGCTGAAAAGAGAAGCATTAGAAATTATGAAGAACCTAAATAACGACAATAAAGAAGATTATGTAAAATATTTATAACTAAGAGGAAAAAAAACCTGTATACCTACCCAGGTAGTAGTATAAGTAGCAAGTAAACACCTCTGAAAACTGGTACCACTTAGAACCAACTAACAGGAAGGCAGACATTTTTTAAAGGAATTTTTTCACAGGTCCAACTTAGAAGAAGAAACTGTAAATCTTTAATTCTGATGACAGTGGAAAATTACTTAAACATTTCAAAAATAAGTTTAAGGCATCATATTGAACTTGGATAAAGAAATCTGATAGCAAGCATTATTACTTGACAACAGATGTTACCCAAAATAAAGTACAAGTAGAACTTATTTTTGGAAGAAAATTGCACACAACTTTAATAAATAAAAATCTGATCTTAAAAAAAAAAAAAATTTTCAGAGGTTCAAAACCCAAATGTTGGTACTTGGGTGCAATCCCAATCAGAATATAAAAAAAAAAAATTTTCAGACCATGATCTATCACTGTTACTTTTCTAGGAAAAAAATTGTTATAATACATGGTGGTATAAGAAAAAATGCAAAAAATGAAAATTTTAGATCTCAAAAAGTTAAAACCTATCTTTTATAAACTTTTAATTCTTTACAAAACCAATCTTTGAATTGCCAGATAATTTGGTCATATAAATGGATAAACAAGAAGTATAGCTTTGTGTATTTTTGCCTCGTTGCAATTAAAATATGGTGGAGTACTTTTGGAAAATGTTCCTGAAATAATTATTTTTTAATTTATCTCTTTGAATTGGGTTCTATTAAAAATTAGTATACCCCATATTTGAGAAAATTCATAATTTTAGCTTATATTAATATATTTAAAAAGATAAAAG
>KZ808236.1:193750-207016 GCA_000696205.2 Oncopeltus fasciatus
TAATATTTATTTTTATTTTTAACATTTTTTTTATAGAATGTAATATGTAAATAAAGGTTATTAAAAATATGATAATATAATAATATTCTTGTAGTCTTAACACCATAACCTTCTTGTCTTATATGAGTTCTATTTCTCAACAACCTTCTTTTATCTTATTAATTTTTCTTTTTTTTTTTTAACTTCGCTGTTTTAAGTCTACTTAAGTTTGCTCCCTTTTTTACTGATTGCTCTTTCCCTCTGCCCACTTTGTGTGTGTGTTTGTGTGCGCGTGCGTGTGTGCGTCAACAGATCATATTTTATTCTTCTGCTAACAGTGATGGATTGCAATTTATTTTCAAAAGTTGCCTCATACACCAATGTGAATACCATGAAGGAAAATCGACTGAAATTGCTTTTCCGGGAAAATTAAGAAAATCTATTAAATTATAAGTTATAGTTTAGTTCATAGCTGTTTCTTTTACTATTATTAAACTTTTATTTATTTATTACATTATGTTAAAAATAAACACATTTTGTAATTTGATCACAAAGAAGTAAAAAATGACATTCAATGTCAATCACATTAGGAGAGAAGGTGACCAATGACACCACTCTCAAATTATTCGCAGACTATGTCCCCAGGAAGTCACGGGGCCATCTACGTTTGAGTCGACGTGGAGGGTTGTAGGGGTTGGAGTTGGAAGACATGGTCTGTGCTAGTGGATTACGATGGAATGGCAGTTTACTGTGGAAAAGGGTGAAGCGGGTAGAAATGAAGTCTTGAACAAAAGAGATGTTAAGATCGTGGTGAAGGGATGAATTGGATACGTAATAGGCAGCATTTGCAATTATTCTCAGGGTTTTGGATTGAAAGGACTGGATTCTTTGGATGTTGGAATGCTTGGCGGCACCCCAGATTTCTACTCCGTAAGTCCAGATTGGTTGTAGAGCGTCAGTTTGTTTTCAGTCGTAAGATTGGATTTCTTATTCATGAGTTTGTATAGAAGTCCATATCGTCGATTGAGTTCTTGTCTTTTAATTTTAGTATGTTCTTCTCATGGAAGTCATGAGTCAAGATGGAACCCAAGGTAACAAACGGAATTTTAATGTGGTAAAAGAATATTGTTAAATTTCAGGGAAGTATTTTTTCCGCCCAAGGACAAGACCGCATTAACTTGAACGCAGTTTTCTTCATTGATTTTCATTCTCCATTTGCCACACCATTGTATGAACTCACTATTAAAAATAAATTATTAAAAAAACAAAAATATTTTTTCTAAAATTTTGAATTTGGAAACTATTTTCTCGTTAATTTTTAGATTTACTCAAATAGACTTTGAATCTACGGCATGGATAAGTGAGTATATTCTTCCTTCAAGAAATCTTTAGTCTTCAAACCCGCAACACGTCACTAATAAATAACCGCGATTGCTGATACTATTTGAAAGATTTTTTTCCCTACCAATGTAGAATTGTTTGTGCCATTAAAAAAATAAATAAATAAAAAAACTTGATAAGAGACAGATGCAATTAAAAATACAAAACTCCCTGATGCCCAAGTTATTCCAGGCTGTGGAACGCTTCTAAATTGAAATTCCTTTAGCCCTCAACCTAAATTAGAGAGATTCATTCGCGTAATGGCTTACTCTTTGTTGTCGCCGTGCCAGAGAATGTTGTTTGTGAAAATCGTAGGCCGATTTCATGGGACTAGCTCTCTCCCGAATCAGCTGCATATTTATGGGCCTGTGGTGTGTTTAGTCGACTTTCTGCCTACTTTAAAATAAATATCCCTAAAAGACATGCATTAAAAACATTTTTTTAATTTTGAAATGAAAGCCAACGTTTCAGCTTAAAATGTTAGCTGTCGTCGGAAGATTTTGCAGAAAGGAGAACTGTCGGTGCAAGAAGAAGATGTAAGACTGTGGGAAATTTATGTCATTTGAAACGAATGTAACTAAGTATGTTGGCCGTCTAGTAGTAAAAAGTAAAATTTAATTATTATATGATTTATATAAAAATTTTAAAAAAAGTGTATTTAAAAAAAATTATCTCCCGATGTATCGGCTTACATTATAAGCCATCTTCAGGGCTATCATGAAGACGAGAGAGGACGTTCTGTTCCTAAGTTCACATTTACATGACTGTCGTACCCAAGACTGGTTCCGAGGCAAATCCTAAATTCTCAATGCATAGAAGAAAGATAAATAAAGAATATGGTGCAGAAAAGTACTCACAGGATAAATTAATATTCAAGGATCGCTATTTAGCAGGCGCAGGATACACTGTTGAAATTACAATGACGAAACTGTTATCCATTTCGTAAATGTCATTATGACGTAGCTCAGCCTATTTTACCACCCACACATAACCACACTCACAGTTCTACCTTACCCGCAGAACCCACAAAAATTGTTTCAAATGGGGAACAAAGAGGATTTTCACCCTCTCCCCTTATCTCGCTTTCACAAATAATTAATTAATTTAACTTTGTCATAATGAAAACAACAATTAAGGGTAGGTTATTGGCCGCGTCATTTCTCCCTTAGAGATAATATTTATAATGGAAGAATGTCTGTACGATGCGTTACAAAGTCCATTGTTTGTGTGCTGTCGGAGAAGACAGGTATCTTTCTCGAAAATATGGTAAATATCACATTTATACACCATCAATAAAATAAAATATCAGAGTGTCACCCCCCTCCCATGTTACATGTGTTTACACTCATGTAAACTTAACAGTAATGCAATTATCTCAACAATTTAAACAATAAATGCAAGGGAATTTAATTAAAAATCTATATGTCTCAGCCAGGGCACAAACCTGGATCTCCTGCTATCCGGGCAAGCGCGTTGGCCAGATACACCACCGAGACTAGCCAGATAACTTATTAAATTTCTCGCACTCTACCGGGAGTCTAAACCTCCGAGTAAGACGAATATATCGTCCAATGCTTGAAGGAGCTGACAAGCTATTTATTAGACTATGGTTGTTCGCTTTTATTTCTTTTTATAAATATTGTTTTCGTTGTGGTATTCAATCCCCCATAAATTTTTAAACAATAAATGCAAGAAAATAGATAGACAGATAAATTTCTTACTACATTCCCTTGAATTTATTGTTTAAAAAATCATGTGGGATTAAATACCACAACGATAACAATATTGATTCAAAAAATCAATAATTTAAAGTTTATTTTTTTATATTAAAATGTATCATGATAATTTATTTTAATTTTTTTTACCATATTTTGATTTAATTTTAATTGTATTGACATACAGGTATTGTAAAGATGTATCAATATTCCAAATTGTTAATCGTTAGAGATAAATTACTATAATATAAAATTTTGAACTGACCTTATTTTTAGCTTCTATAATCTGGAGATCTGTAAAGTAGGGTTGAGGTAACAAAGTGAATATCTTGATTAACCCGCTTCTCGATGATGTCTGATGTTTTCGTGCCGAGGAAGTCGAGGCCATGTGAATGACGACAATGCCCTCAGACCATTGAATGAAAGGGTCAAAATAAAAGACGCGCTCTGAAGACGTCTGCAACAATGGCCTCTTGTCCCTTGTCTCCATGTGTGTCCGCTCGCTGGAAATCGTGGTGCCTGGAAGCCATTTCTTCAACTGTTTCCATCCCTTAACGAGCTGAAGGGTGACATCAGCCAGTTTTCTTTTGCATATCTCATCTCGAATCCAGCTGAACCGAATTTAGGCTTAGCCCTCAAGGAAAAACTTACTCTCTGGAAATCTGGAAATTAAAGCTGGAAATTAAAGCTGGATATTATTACCCAATAATTTATCATTTTAAACATTCTAAAATTTAACTTTAATACTTATTTTTTTATAAAACTTTTCAATTTTAAAATTCTTCAAAATTAAACAAAATTATTTTAGCTATGTGCATTTTATAAAGAGGTAGAACTGTGCAAAGTATTAAACCCGCAATACCTTTTTTTTTTTTTTTTTTTTTTTTTAAACTACTATTACATAATAAGCGGTTCAACCAAATATACCCCATACCAATCCTGCAAAAAATAAATAAATACAAACATATCCACTCCTTGACACACCCCTTACATTATAAAAGGTTAACCAAACGAAATTTCATATTGGTCCATATTATTCAATAAAAGTTTTAAAACAATACCACAATTTTACTGAGGTTACCTAAAATTAAATGACAGGGAGGAGGGAATTTAAATTTGCCGTAAAAACATTCAACCTCCCCCCAAAAAAAACAAAGAACATTAAGGATAACTGTTAGGATATGTAGAAAAGTAAGAAGCAAAAAACTTAAAGTTTTATGCATTTGTAAAATTTGCACCTACTCCAGACTGATAGGTGTAACCGTTTGGCTGTTAGGGCAATTTGAAGATTTAACCCCACTAGGGTTAGGGCTGTTTATTGAATAATTAAACGAATATAACCTTATTCCCAAATTTGATCTAAATCAGTTGAGCTGTTACCATAAAACTTCTTACGGTGGACAGGCATATTTAAATCTATATTTAATAACATTTTTTTTTGTAAGATTTTTGGATTCTATGTTACAAATATCAAGTAAGTAAAACATGAAGAGAGTCATGATTTTTTATTTTTGAGGTTAATTTTTTTTAAAGTACTCATTCATTATTGCTTCCAATATCTAAATTGTGCACTCTTCTCTTATTTCGTTTTTTAAATTTACATTTAATATTACATTTTAAATTTCATTATTTTTAAACTTTTAGACGTAAGAGAACGAATAGACTTATATATATACACTCTCTGTGTTATATATACACATATAATTTTTAACGGACTATATTTTTATATTCTCTAATGTAGGATTGGTGATGAAGCGTTAGAATTTGTCAAACTTCGATACATGGTATCAACGTGAATAACTTGATTTCCCTATGAGAAATCGACTGGAAACACGATGAGTAAACTGATGATGGAATGGGCTTAAAAAGAACATTTCTGTAAGGATTTCAGAAACTGAGTCACTGATCAACAATATTATTTGCTGAACTTGAAGATTTTAACAATATTTTTCTTTTCATTGGAACAAAAATTCCAAAAAGGTGGGGACTTTTGTTGAGAAACCAAAGTAAGCAGTCTACATTTGACATTTGTTATGTTGATACAAGAAGACGCAATAAATACTTGTCAAGGAAGAAATCGGTCTGGACTTAATAGAAATCATTCGTTGTCGAAGGATGATGGAAAATCAGATGTCAGGATGTAGTTACACTTGAAACTTCGGAAAATAGTTCTTTTTAGGAAGTATGTTCTGTAAAAATAAAAAGGAATAGTTGTAAGGGGTAATACTCATGGCTATACTCATGGCTATAAAGGGTTATACTCATGGCTAAGTTGTCAAGTTTTGGGAGTTGACAGATCAGCTGTTGACGGGCGGGAAGATGTCCCCGACCTGCCCGGGCCTCCAGCTTGAGACTCCCCCACCCAATATCGACCAGGGAGGAGGAGTGGGGGGAGGACACGCATGCCCCAGGACCTCAGTCTCCGCTCGGCTCGCCAGGAGTCGCCTTGCTTCGTGTGTGTGCTCTCTGCTGTTGCGGGCGTTCGTCAGCCTCGACGAACTTCGCTCCGGATCGTCTTCCCAGTCGCCGTGCGAGGTGAGTGGAGATATTTATGAATTTAGCTAAGCGCTCAACTTGATGACCCCTACAGCTATCAATAACAGATGGCTAGCTACTACATTTTTGGGACAAACACAAATGAGAATATACAATACAATTTGTATTATCTTTTGTCATTTAATAATACTTTCTTTCCCGACAACCATACGAATGTTGACGTCAAAAAAAACTACACATAGTATACCATATATGTCAGGATTTGACTAGAGTGACATAACCCTTGACTTCTTGATTAATTCTGATTACTTATTCAGTAAATGAGAATATTTCGCCACTTGAAATAGTGATTGTAATTCCTTTAGATAATTGGAAATATATATTTAATTTCTTAAAGGCCTCCCTGACATATTAATTATTGATATTTATAACTATCAATGACAATATTTATATCCTGTGCTCATTAATTGAATGTTTGATATAGTGAAGACAGTAAAAACATTTTTAGGAAATGTTATAATTTTTTTTTTCTAATATAAATTAAATATTCTGAAACTTAAGTCTTAAAAAAAAAAGTAAAAGATTTGGCCTGGAAAGGATCTGATGTACGAAACCACTATAACAAATAATAATTATAATAATTATTTTTGACAACCAAAATGAATAATTTTTAAAAAATTATGATTATGATTAATTGTCTATAACATTTAAAGTATTATAGAAGTATTCTTCATTATTTATTTTAATTCATTTCAAAAATCATCAGTTTCAAATGAAGTGTCAAAAGTGTCTCCCTGATACAGAATGAAATAAGCGGAAATGGTTTATTACTTTGATGGTTTACGTTATATATTTCTCATAAAAATAAAAATTATTTAGTTAAAATTACTTAATTTAGGCAATACTTTTTTTTTTTTTGAGGTAGTTATAGTATATATCACATTATTTGTCAATATATATTAGGTTTTATCTATAGAGAAAGTCTATTATCTATAAATAGAAATTAAAAGTTATTAATTGCTCTTGAAAGTTGTGAAATTGTATAATTTTTTTTTTTAATTCTGAATTCTTAATATCATTGTGGACCCTCTGAAAATGAAAAACTTCATGAAACTTAGTATCGTTTTGGACCTCTCTGATAATGAAAAAAGTAGTTCTAACAAATGTTATTATGTAATTACATAACCAAAAAATGAAGCTATTTGGTAAATACAAATATTTTGTTGGTAATTGACCTACATATTAGAAGTAGTAAAAAAAAGATAAACTTAAAAAACTAGTAATATTTATTTTCTAATTCCAACAGCCAACATTTGAGGTTACATTGTAAGCAACCTTTAAAGCTGATGAGGAAATAAAACCAGTTAACAGTGGTTTAATAAATAAATATTTGTTTACATATAGTAACGAATAAATGTAGTATAAACTATATTAAATTTTATACAAGAAATGCAAGGGAGTTAGAATAAAAAATACTTGGGTTCGAGCCCCTGCTGAGGTAGCAAAACCTCAGTAGGGACTCGAACCCGAGTCTACTGCATTCCAAAAGCACGGAAAGCAGGAAACCCGGGTTCGAGTCCCGGCTGAGGTAGCAAGATTTATTTATTCTAACTCCCTTGCATTTCTTGTATAAAATTTAACATGGGATTAAATACCTCAACGAAAATCATTATTTAAATTAAATATACTTTAATAGTGTTGTAATATAAAAAGAATAACAAAAAATTTGATCAGTCAACCTTCTATTCTATTCTCACTACCTGTTATCATCTCTAGGCATTTTAAAACCTAAATGGTTTGTACTTGTATGTCTTCTATGTATATGCAGCTNATTATATTATATGTTATATACAAAATTGTGTTTAGTTATATATAACTGATAAAAAAGACGATAAAGTAGCAACCGCCATTAACAGAAATTTAAGAGTCTAATAAAGGACGAAAGATAATAGATCTATGGAAATGGAATAGGCAAAGTGTATTAAATTTTCGGGCAAACGGCTCACTCTTAGAAATGAGAGAAGTAATAATGAACCCAGGTGTAATGATGCTACTGCTGTCTAGGTGCCTGCTGTATCTCTCTGAGGAAGGGCGACTTGTTTACCCGAAAATTCAATGAACTTCTCTTGTTCTATCCATTCTTTTTCGCTATTGTTTTGTTTAGTTTTTTTTTCTACTTTTCTCTGACGAAGGGTAACCCTTTTATTTAAAACATTGTCTACATTTTTGGTAGGCTGTATTATTTTTGTTTTACACACATACATACTCACACATTCTGTTAGAGGCTGATTCGACGTACATTTTAAACCAAACAAACAAACCATATCCAGAGAGCTTAGTCGATTTTTCCCTGATTTTTCGAGAGTGGACTATGTATGAATCACTTAATTTTCAAAATCTCTGTGAATCATTATCATGATCATCTAACTGCTGCATCTATGCATGCAAACTAACATAATGTAAAATGTCAATTTTTTTTCTTCTTCTGTAGTCCATTGTAAAGCCACCCCCATTGAATATGTGCTGATCTTGAGAGGAGGTTCTACAACTTGTTTTTACCCTAAACATAGTCTTTATATCCCGGGAGTAGAAAGTAGAGAGCTTTCACTAATCTATGAATCTTCTCTTGAATCTATCTCTTGAAAATTACCATATAACCTTCTTCTTTTTTTATACCTTACTGAATATCTTTGTAAATATTGCTTATTTTTTTTATTAGTAAGAAATTTGTTATTTTTAAATAAACGATAATTATTTAGGACAAGTGACATTATTAGTTTCAGATATATTTCATTTTTATGAAGTTTAAACTACACCTTACAGCCATTTTCAGATATCTAAAATCTATCTAAATAGAATAATACACTCTCATTTCATTATACTTAAAAATTCATTTTTTTTTTCATTGTAATTAGCTTACAAATCAAATAAAAAATTCATTTTAGTTTTAACGAGAATATAATGTTTCATAAGTTATTTTATTTAAATTTTTTAAATTTCATCAGGTAGTATTACCCAGATTATTTTTACGAGATTAACAGGTTCTATTAACCTAAAAGTGTGGTTAATTATAATTATATAACTACCAGAAGATTTACTCTACTTGCATAATTCTAAGGGGATTTTGAGTCGTCAAATATTTTTGTAAATAAATTTTTTGTTGTTTTAATGTGTTTAAATGTTTTGTTTGCAATGTGAAATATCAAATTCTTGTCGTGAGTTTCAATTTCCGATTATAATTATTCTATTGTGATCCCTATGTTTCCTTTCTTTCATAAATTTTTGAAGATTCAAGTATTATATGCCAAATAAATAAATTTCTTGGGTATATTGTTTGGCGTACGGTACTTATCACTAGATATGGGATCTCTCTAGCTCTATTCGGCAATGGCATTAAATATCATTATCTCTTTATTATAATTTTTTTTCATGTGTGACTTGCATAGTTATTTTTAAAAGTAAGGGTGAATGCTTGGGGTGAGTTCAATTACCAAATGAGTTCCTCTTTAATTAAGTATATTTGATGAAGATAAATCACTCTTTCTACAAGACATCCTGTGCAGTTCAATTACAGCACCATTAGATTGTAATCCCTCCCTGGGTGGTGATATTGCGGGAATGGTGATAAGGGATGCCGATAAACAGATAAGGGAGCCACTGGCAATGGAAACTCCCTCTGCATTGATTAGCTGAATGGGGTCATTAAAATTTAGACCTCTGGGGGTAGTTCTGTCGGAAATTTTTGCTTCGATAACAATATTGTTTGTAAACAATGATCTTAATGATCAAAACTCGGCGTAAGTAGTATTATAGTTTTTATGTATGGTAGGGGGGGGGGGGGTGTAAGCTGCCCCTGAAATATATTCTACTTTATTGATTTCTCTTCACATGGTAGTTATGCCAATTTCTTTGATGCATCATAAGTTAAAGTGAAACATTTTAAAATTTATAATTATTCGTTTAAAAAAAAATCATTTAGTACAAGAAATATAGTGCTGGATTTTAATAACTATAAAGATATTTGATTTTTAATAAATCTTCGAAAATATGAAGTTCAACTACCTCCAAAATCCCTATTTTTAGAATTCTCTAAACTTCTGACTGGTGTGATATATGCTTTGCTGAAAATTTATTTAATACTTTTGATGCTATGTTCGATTCACCTGACCTTAAAGTAGGAAAGGAAAAAAAAAAATTATAAATTCATGAGAACCCTTTAAAAATTTCTTTAGTTCAACTCTTCCATACGTATACAGAATAAAATTATGGAAATAAGAAAATAATTATAATATTCCTCGAAGAGATCTTCATATAACACACTGATAAGGAAATAAACATAATTAAATAGTATATCTAGACTGTCTCTCAGTGATAAGAAAATTAGCAGTAAAGAAAAAAGTATGTCACACGTGTGCGCCATAATTCTACCTTTTTTGTCAGATAGAACGGAGTACAATGATATAAAAAAATGAATAAAAATACACTCTAATCTTTAATAATTAAAAAAATATTGAGTACAATATATATTATTAATTAATTTGTGTTTTAATGTAATCTACTTATGATGCTTCATAGTGCTAATTTAAAGTTAAGGATAGATCTTTCTATTATCAAATATATATATTGTAAAATAGAATTATTATGATTCTACAGGTGTAAAATAAAATATCAAATCATTAGATTATCCGTTTTAATTATAATAGTTCATCCCTAGCGATTATACCCTTATAATATTAACCCTGTCCCTAATCATCCCAGGTCTCCTATGTCTAGTCATTCCAGTCCATCTTTCGGATCCCACCACTATTAACCCTAAATTTTTCATGTCTAGTCATACTAATCCTATCCATAGCTATTCCATCATCTCTATTCATTCCAAGCCTCGTATGCCTTACCATCCCTGATCTTCACCCTTAGTCATACTAATCCCATGTTTAGTCACCCAGTCCATATTTTCCCATGGCTCGACATTTGTCATTGTCCTAGTCTTCCATGGCTAGACATTTATTGTCTTCATCCTTAGTTATACTAATACCATGTCTAGTCACCCAGTCCATATTTTCCCATGGCTTGACATTTGTCATTGTCCTAGTCTTCCATGGCTAGACATTCTTTGTCTTCATCCTTAGTCATACTAATCCCATGTTTAGTCACACAGTCCATTTTTTCCCATGGCTTGACATTTGTCATTGTCCTAATCTTCCATGGTTAGACATTTATTGACTTCATCCTTAGTTATACTATGCCTCTAGGCATCACATCCCATATCTATTCATCCCATCCCTATTCATCCCGAAATGGGGGAGCTACTCATCATCCTAAGAGCGTTTCTCAGTCATGAACATTTTATCTAGGTGGCAACACCTCCCCTCTTGCCTTCTTAAAAGCCCTGAAAATGGCTTATAATTATAAGCCGAAACGTTGGCAGATAATTATATAATAATTGGCAGATAATTAAAAAAATACACTATACATCTACATACATATTTTCAAAATTGTATTTTTCTTTTTAACAACATTGACCAAACCTGTACAAAAATTCTCTACTAATAATCTCTACGGTCAAAAACTCTCCCTTTTACCTAATATCAACAATATATTTGATCATCCTCTTTTTAATTTAAATTTTTCTGTGTAATTTAAAAAAAAATAAAGCGACTGATACATGTAAAAATACATTTTTATATACTTTTCTTTTCCAGAGTTGTGTGGTATATTTCATAAGTCCTTTATTCCTAATGATTTGTGTCTTCAAGGAGAATAAGTATTGAATAAGAACATAAAGGACAAAACTCTGGAAGAGAACAGTATATAAAAATATATTTTTCATTCGCTTCATTTTTTTTTAAATTACACAAAAAAATTTAAATTAAACAGAGCAGGTTCAAATATACTATTGATATAAGATCAAATGGATATTATTACATTTCCACATTAAACAAAATATTATAATAGAGAGAAACTATTAAAAAAATACTCTTTATATAGTTATATCAAAGAATAAAAGCTTGAAAAAGAAGTAAATAATTATAAGATTGCTTGTAGAGATACGAGCAGTATAAACATAGCTTGCCAGGGTCATCAGAGCTCAGAGCAGAAAATTCTTCTCACTAAAACAACAATATTTTTCTTCTCTAAAAGGAGTTTTTTCCATAAAGAGAAACCGTAGAAGTATCTAATTCAGTATTCATTCTACCTTGTTCCACTTTTGAGGAATAAGTAGTTCAGTTTGGAAAATACGTTTTTTAAAGCACAAGTCAGTCACGCAGCATCTGCGTAAACTAAGCAGATTTACGATATCTAATCAAATATGAAAATTAATGATGATATATTAAGTAGTTTAATCGTAAAAGCTTGAGGGAGAAATTAATGTGAATTTCCAGTGTGGCTCTAGAACGTTGGCGGAGGAAGAGTGTTGGAAACGCAAAACTTTCTTAGTTGCCCTCTTAGAAGATAATTAAAGATTTTGCGACTCTAAATTTCGATCCTCGTCTAAAATATACCTCCCTTTTTGCAAGTATTAAATGTGGTATTAGGGATCGATATTCCATGTAGATTTTTAGTGGCCGATTTTGAAAGACATAGAAGAAGTGCATTACAATGCTCAAGGCAGGCTGAAACAATGCACCATTTTTCACCGTTACAATACCCCTGATGCTAGCGCCATCAGCGGTGGATTTCGAACAGAAAATCTTAATTCACTACCTAGTATTTAATGCGATTAATATTTTTTATATTCACTCGACAAGACATTACTACGATACATCTGGACATACGCTGTATAAATCTGGGGTGCCGTCAAGCCTTCCAACATCCAATGAATCCAGTCCTTTCAATCCAAAACCTTCAGAATAATTGCAAATGCTCCCTACTACGTATCCAATTCCAATTTTAATATCCCTTTCGTTCAATGCCTCATTACCTCCCCTTTACCCTTTTCCACAGTAAACTGCCATTCCATCCTGATCCATTAGCACAGACCTTGTCTTCCAATTTCAACCCCTACAACCCTGGATTAAGAATAAGATGGCCCCGTGACCTCCTGGGGACAGTGTCTGCAAATAATTTGAAAGTGATATCATATGGTCACCTTCACTCCTCATGCGATTTTTATTTTATATTATTTTTATTTTTTTCTTTGTTTTTTATCGTAATCAAGTTACAAAATGTCCTTATATTAACAGAATTTAATAAATAAATATTTGTTTACATATAGTAACGAATAAATGTAGTATAAACTATATTAAATTTTATACAAGAAATGCAAGGGAGTTAGAATAAAAAATACTTGGGTTCGAGCCCCTGCTGAGGTAGCAAAACCTCAGTAGGGACTCGAACCCGAGTCTACTGCATTCCAAAAGCACGGAAAGCAGGAAACCCGGGTTCGAGTCCCGGCTGAGGTAGCAAGATTTATTTATTCTAACTCCCTTGCATTTCTTGTATAAAATTTAACATGGGATTAAATACCTCAACGAAAATCATTATTTAAATTAAATATACTTTAATAGTGTTGTAATATAAAAAGAATAACAAAAAATTTGATCAGTCAACCTTCTATTCTATTCTCACTACCTGTTATCATCTCTAGGCATTTTAAAACCTAAATGGTTTGTACTTGTATGTCTTCTATGTATATGCAGCTTGTGTTTATTGTTATATACATTTATATATTATTTTAGATATAATATATTATATC
>KZ808236.1:252572-264374 GCA_000696205.2 Oncopeltus fasciatus
ATATATATATAATCTTTACACTATCTATATTTTCAAATATTGAACCTAAGACCTGATTTGAGGATCTGCCAAAAATTAGATTTGGGGGAGTTTTAGAGGGTAACAAAATAGAAAACGTCACTTAATAAGGGCAATGACATACGTTTGTGGATCATAGGAGAAGTGTAATTTATATTTTTCCTACATTAAGATATTAATATCAATCTATATGTTTTTCTAAAATTTAGATATTAATATAAATTTAAATTTTCCTAAAATTTATTTCCTACAATATATGCAAGTATAAAACTTAAACTTAAAGAAGATATTTAAGAATGTTTTCTCCCGGAGAGCGATCCCACTTTTAAACCTCCTCGTCTTCTGCGTGTATTGTCCTCATGACATCTAGAGTAGGAAATCTTCTCATTTGACGCATCTCCTGCGTGGAGGACCTCTATGTCCTTGTAGGCAGAGTCTGAAGATTGCTTGTAGGTTGGCTTCTCCTCTCCTTCAAGGCGAGAAGGTACTGTTTTCGCCCCCGACTTCGCGAGGCACAGAAATATTTCCACGGCCAATCGATTCGGAAGATCCCAAACAAACCCGTAAATCAAGGAATAACTTTCTTCCGAATCCTCCTACCCGAAGGAAGAAAAAATATAATGTTCTTAATTTATTTGTGTAATTTCTATCACAACCAATAATGGAAAACAATGCAAACGTTAGGCGATAAAAATTTTATATCATTACATTTAGTAAATTTTAGTAATAAGTAAATTAAAATAAAATTACATAAATTTTCCCTACGCATTACAACAGAACATAAGTTAAATAATATTCCTGATCAAAAATTGTGCAGTATTTCGAAAAAGAGCTTTGTCAAATAACTTAAAAAACTTATTTTCCGCCTATTCTACCTTTATCATACTTTTTATAATTTATTATTATTATTATTCTGTCTTCTCTTCAACCACTTTTGGCCTCAGGGGAAGAGGCTGTCAACAGGTTGCTTATTTCTTCTGAACACCCATGGCATTGGGTAGGCTTTTATATTTCAATTATTGCCTGCCCAGGACGGGTCTCGAACCCTCAGTGCCCAAAACGGACTCTTAAGTCTAATTCGGAGCCCTTTCATCATAATTATATAGTGTGATTATCTCTCATCACGTGGTTTTAGACCATTCATTTTACTCATTATATATATATATANTATATATATTCCATATTTTAATAAAAATTATGTATAATTCTTATACAATTAAGGATACTTAAAATATCTGCAGTAGAAAAATTATAGGAAAGATTAAAAAAAATAAAGTAAACACTTTGTGTGAAGTTAAATTTTTTTATTGCGTGAAAGTTCAGAGAGATATTTTTATTGTTGGTGCCCCCCTCAACCATTTTTAACCACTTTCTAATTTCAACTATTAATGAACTCATCATATCCTAGTATCTAGGTCATATAGCCCTAGAGCGTTAACTAATATATATGTATGTATAAATTTGAGTTCTCTTTTTTCTTGGTAGATTTTACGTAGAGATCACTATTCAGGCTGGTACCACAAACACTATTTTTATACATATAATTTTTGTATACTTGTATATTTATGAAAGTGTGTGTTAATGTAAAAAGTGTGTATGAATATAGCGCTCCTATTGAGCGCAAAATGTGATATTATGAAACCGAATATTGTATTAAGGCTTTTTTTTTGAAAATCAGAAAATGAGTTCTTTATTTACTGAAATTGGTCGAAGGTGAGGGAGGCTTAAAGGGATACCAAAATTTAAAATCAGAATGTCATCAATATTATAAGACTTTGGAAATATATTTATAAAACATAATAGTTTTAAAATGAAATATTCAAAAATTTATATTTTATAATATTTTTACTAAAAACGGTAATTAAAAGAGATATTTACGAGTATAACTACGTGCTATAATAGCTGTCCACATTGTACGACTGTATTGAGAGGGCACTGAAAATTTTTAAGTCTGGAAGACGCTGAGAGAGAAAGAAGTCTAGGAATGTGGGCAACTTAGGAATTAATTAAATTATTATGTATTAAAAATTAAATTTTATCATCACTATTATCGACTGTTGAATTGTATCTAATAACGAAAAAAAATTATCAATACTATAAGAACTGTCTGTTTTTAATATCAAGAAATGAGATCTTAGGATTAAAAGAAATTGAAATATAATGTATTCCGTTATTTAGAATAATATAGGAAGAATAATATCCATTTAATAAAATTATTAAATAATTTACGTATTCAGATTGTATTGATCAGCCTCTAATTTTTGTACAGAATGTGATTCGAAAAAATTCCGTCTTTAGCCTCCGTCCTTTCTACATATAACATAATAGGTAAAATGTAATTTACAACTTTTACATTCTATAACATTTTTACGGTAAAATAATCTTTACTGAGGAAATTATTTGAGAAATTAACTTAAGTGATTGGCACGGTCGCCTTAGTTTATGGGTAGAAATCAATTTCTTGACCTAGACTTGCAATTCGTTGATTGCTTTAGTGCCTTTATCTCATACCTTTATTGCCTCCACTAATTGACATGATCTCTTTGGTCAATTACTCTTTATTGATGTTCTCTACAATGATACATCGGAAATCTGCTTCGTTTATGCAGCTACTGTGTGACACCGTACCTTGAGCCGACTGTATATTCTAATACATTCACTGAGATTCAATACAATTTGTAATCTGCTTCTAAATATCACTGCCATATCATTGTTTTTTGTTGTAAAAAAAAATGTATTAGTACACTGGGTTTTTGAAAAATATTTATTTGTTTTTAGGTTATACGACTCGGAGATTTGTGTTTACATAAATAATAGTTTGAGTCTGTCGACTAGGAAAGAGTAAAGAAGGCCGTAGAGGAAATGATTGTAGGCGACTTGCAGGATTGGAGTGGCATTAGTGATAATTCCCCTGATAAGCGGAATGGCCCGAGGGTGTCACACTCCTGATAGTGATTGCTCCTGGGCATGCGTGACTCTGGTACCCCCTTGCGCGTGAAGAGATTGTTTTGTCGCCCGTCACGGAATCCGTCGGCGTACCTCGCGCAAAGTCGTCCTCAGCAGATTTTGCTGGAATCGACACTGATGACTTTGTCAAATATGTCCCTCTGCATTATTATATATAGTTTTTTTATTATTTCTTTTTTTATAATTTATGTTTTATTTATTTTTTATTTATTTTTTTTGTTTGATTTATTATTTTCAATTATTTATTTCTTTATTATTTATGGTTTTTTTTTCTATTTTTTTTAAGCCTTTTTATATTTTCTTACTTTATACCAGTGCACTAGCTAGATCACGGAATAAGGCTTATTCTTATACTATTTATATATTTAAAGGTATTTACATTAATCATTTTTACAATTTTAAATTTTACAATATGTAATGGGTCAGGAGTCCTTATAGCTATTTATAAGTAAGAAACAATGACGGGTTTTACTTTCTTTCTTCTTGTTTTTTTTTTGTTTTTTTTTTTTTTTGTTTTTTTTGTGGGGTTTATAAGGGGGAAGGAAAATAGAATATTGCCAGATTAAAGCAAATTTGAGATGAGTAAATAAAAGCTCCTGAAAGCAAATTTCCTAAGATATTTACTTCCATGTTTTGAATTTTTCAATAGGTCATTATAAAAATCTAGCGTGTTTTCCACTCAGCTTATCCGTAACTTTTGATTAAAAGGTATTTAATATCAAATACCTTTTAATTAAATACACTGTAATCATTTAAAACTCAGAAAATTTTTTTTTTTTACATTAGGTTTATCAAATAGCATCCTATTTTTCGCACTTTTCTTATATTTCGGAATCATTGATTCCTTCTTCGGAGATTTGTCACCTCTGAGAGTACACAGTGTGTGTGTCAATGACTCGGTTGCTCTAAGTGCACTGAGATAAATTGACTTCAAAGTCATTAACTCCGTTACCACCTTAAATAAAAGAACGATTTTTTTTCTTTTTTTCTAAATTATTTCTCTTCCATTTTTAATCTTATTGAAATCCGTAGTTCGTCACAGGGCATTAATGTAAAATAAGAGTTATAGACGACGAATGTTAGCGATGATATGCGACAAATATGAATGCAACTACGGTAGTGAGTATGACAATTAGAATTGAATAAAAATTTCTACAAATCTAAATATGCATTAGAAGTTGGATACGTCATGTGATACAGGTGATTTACTTATGTATCGTAACTCATTATCAGTTATACAATGATAATTGTATCAAAAGAGTAAAACCCACTTAAATATTACCCACTTAATCTTACAATATGCAATTCAAATATCACATACCAATGCAACATAATATAACGTATCACAAAATTAACACATGCTTAACGACAACAATAATGATTAGCGATAGGACAATTAGTGATGATTTCTTGTGCTGTGTTTCCTCAAATAGCAGACAAGAGATTAATAATAAATAATAATATGAAAACTGCCTGTAAAAGGATAAAACTGAATATAACTACATATTATAAAAATATATTAAGGAATCTTATAATTAATAGTATACTTTAATTTAAGGATTTTACAATATTATAAATTTTTGTGAATTCTGCAAAATTTGCTTAATTGAGCTAAAGATTCGTTATATAGTATTGCAGGCTGAGAAGAAAATTGTTTTTCTTTTTTCTTTTTTTTTTTTTCTTCTTCTTTCATTTTCTTATATTTATTGTTATTTCCAAAATTTTCCATTGGGTTATTCACTTGGCAGATATAGAAAGGAAAGGAGATCATATCTTGTCAAGTTGCTGAGAGTTATCCAAAAGAGAAAGTGTATATTGGGTCTTCCTCCTAGGGGTCTTAATTTACCTTGAAGGTCTAAATAAAGCCAGCAAGGACAGAGAAGGAGAGGAAATGCGAGGAAGACGAGGAAGAAGGGAAAATTTTAGCGATAACCTAAAAAAAGAGTGGGGGATGTCTTCATTCACACAGGTGCTGCGTGAGCTAAACAGTTTTATTAATAGAAAATTTGTTGGGTTGCTGTCAAGGTTGATCCAGAAAATACCGTTTAAAAAAAAAAGTGTACTTTATATTGTCTGCCCTCGTTCCAGCTTACATTATCAGCCATCTTCAGGGCTATCGGGAAGACGACAGGAGACGTCTTACAAACAGGATCAAATATGTATGACTGAAAACTCCATTTGGAACCAATCATGGAAAATTTGATCCATATGACAACACGTCCCCTCTTGCCTTCATGACTGCCCTCGAAGATGGCTTAGAATGTAATCCGTTACGTCGGCAGATAATAAATATACACTTTTTTTGAATTGTATTTTCTGGGGGGATCAACTTTGACCGTACCTCAACAAAAATTCTCTGCTTATAATCGTTATGGTCAAAAACTCTACATTCGAGCATATAACTGTTTAGAAAAATTAATCAAAGCATATAGCGAATCGGAAAAATATTTATCTGAATTTCAGATCATGAAAAATAATACAGATGAGTCTTTGTTAAACTCTATGAACTTTCTTTTTTTCAGAAAAAAATATCAAATTGTATAACCAAAAGATTTTTGACAACTTTTTGAAATTTTCTCCGACCCTACGTAAAGGGTACCATAAATAATATTATCTGGAATATACGCACGTCTATACGTGTATGTGAGTGTGTGTGTGTGTGTGCGTGCTTGTGTGTGTATGTGTCTGTGTGTGTGTATGCCATCACTCTGAAGGTTAAACTTTCCACTTTTTCTTTATTATAACCGCACGTAGCTTTTAAATGAAAAGCGAAAGCTGAGCCCATTAAGGAAAATCGAACCGATAAGAATGAGGTATTTCATTATAGTAAATGTCAAGAGCTAATAAAAAACCTTTTTTTTTTCTAAATTTAGCTAGCCTAATGTTTAAGTTAGAGTAATGAAACTCAACAAATATCTGTTTAGTGATAATATACATATTTTAGGATTTGCGGAGCGAAATTAAACAAGTAGTCGGTATTATAGGTTAATACTTTTGTTTATTAATATTTATAGCAGTTATTAATTTTACGTCATAGAAGTCGTCATTCGTTGCATTTTTTAATTAATATAGCTTAGCGTTTTAATATAGTATGAAAGATTAATTTCGTTATTCAGCGTTATCGGATCATTAGAAGTGGGGGATCGCCTCAAATTTCAAGTGCGAGTACAAGAAGCTTTTTCGAAGTAGTGAGTTTAAAATTAAGAGCAATGGAACTCAATAAACATGTCTGTTTATTCATTGAAAGAATAATTTACAAGTCACACAGCGGAATTGAAAAATTTAGAGTTATTCACTGATCCCTAAATTTTAATTTTGCTGTTTATTGAGTTGTTAATGGGAGAAAATCAAACGATCGAATTAATATTTAGTTTAGAGCATTGGAATTTAGCACATATTTGTACTAGATGTATTATTCATATGTAGAGGACTACTTTAAATGTTGAAATACAGATATTTATTATCTATGATGCTGAGGAATTCCCATATTTTACATTTATTATCAGAATTTCCACCAAATTAGTTAGCAAAACAAGGGTTCACCGTACCCCCTTTTCGGTGAATCAATTCCGCTGAAATGTATGTATTGTGTATCTTACGGATAAAATGGTACAAAAAAAAATCTGGAGCTTTCGTGTTATGGCTCCATAAAAGGGAATGTAAATGACTAATTACTGACAGCTAGGAAATGCATTTTAACTGCGATTCCTGACTCAGTCTGAGTCAGTGGCAATTTAGTGCGGCTTTGGTTCTTTGATGACTCTGCCAGCTCATGAACACATAACCTTCCCCACAGAGCCCTTTCTCCCATAAAGGAAGCTATTACTTTATTGAGTTATTAAGAAGGCTTACGGTTTGAAGAACATGGGGGATTGAGAATAGGACGGTGGTATATGAATTTCATGTTTTATTATTATACTTTTATTTATTTATTACATTCTGTTAAATTAAATCATTTTTTACTTTGATCACCACAATTTTTTTTTAAATGACTTTCAATGTCAATCACATGAGGAGAGAAGGTGACCAATGACACCACCCTCAAATTATTTACAGATTATGTCCCCATGAGGTCACGGGGCCATCTTCGTTAGAGTCGACGGGGAGAGTTCTAGGGGTTGGAGTTGGAAAACATGGTGTGTGCCAGTGGATTAGGATGGTATGGCAGTTGACTGTGGAAAAGGGTGAGGCGGGAAGAAATGAAGTCTTGTACAAAAGGGATATTAAAATCGTGGTGAAGGGAGGAATTGGATACGTAATAGGGAGCATTTGCAACTATTCTCAGGGTTTTGGATTGAAAGGACTGGATTCTTTGGATGTTGGGAGGCTAGGCGGCACCCCAGATTTCTACTCCGTAAGTCCAGATTGGTCGTAATAAGGTTTTGTAGAGCGTCAGTTTGTTTTCAGTCGTAAGATTGGAGTTCTTATTTATGAGTCTGTATAGGAGTCCATATCGCCGATTGAGTTCTTGTCTTTTAATTTTAGTATGTTCTCCCTATGTAAGTCGTGAGTCAAGATGGAACACAAGGTAACGAACGGAATTTGAATGTGGTAAAAGAATACTGTTAAATTTCACAATTTTAGGGAAGTCTTTCTTCCACAGTTGGAAATTAACTTGAACGCACTTTTCTTCATTGATTTTTATTCTCCATTTGCCACACCATTGTTTGATTTTTTCGAGGTGATCTTGTAGGTTTTTAGAAGCAGCTTTAGGATCGGGATGGGAGGATAGGATAGCTTTGCGGTCCGCAAATAAAGCTAAGAGGGTACTTGGATGGGTAGGGATGTCAGCAGTGTACAGGATAAATAGGATAGGTCCAAGCACACTACCTTGAGGAACTCCCGCTTCCACTTCGTAGAAATCGGAGTAATCTAATCCTTTCCAAACCCTAAAGAAACGGTTGGATAAGTAAGACTTAAGGATAAGGTAAGTGTTACTAGGAAGTATGGATTTCAGTTTAAACAGGAGACCACTGTGCCAGACTCTATCAAATGCTTGGAAAACATCCAAAAAAGCTCCTGGGCAGTACTCTTTGCGCACAAGGGAAGAGAAAATGTAGTCTAGGACGCAAAACACTTGCTGGACAGTAGAATGCTCACTTCTGAAGCCGGACTGATGATTTGGGAGAATATTGAAGGGTTCAATGGAAAGCATTTCATGTTTAGGACAATTCTTCCTCAGAAACAAGCTCACTTCAATTTTCATGGACTTGCCAAGGTGTTAATAACCTATTCTCTTTTTTAAAAAAAACTTGTTCAAAGATACACTTGAGTATCAGCTTTCTAACATGGCCCCGGTGGTTTAAGCGAGCTTGAGTCCCGGGGCGCTACTGGATTCTTGTAAATGAAAAGACTGATGAATAAGTAATTTGTTTTACAACCCCTCTCCACAAAGGCTCTCTGTAGACTACTCCTCTCCCATTATTATTTATAAACTTGATAAATATGAGTGGATAGTACATAAAATAAAGAAATAAAATTAATAGATGTTGGTAATGAGTTTTCTTAGAAGTATTAGGATAAATAAAATATTACAATCATAAAAAAAAGGGCTTTTGAGAAATATTTAAGAAAGTTTAGATAAGTAGTTTTTAAACCATTAGTATCCTTTTTAGATTGTTTATAGAAATATCTAGTAGCCCTACTCATCGGCTATTGCGAAAATAACCTTAGCTGAAACACATCATTGGTTTCTAATTGAAATTTTATGTGTCTAATGTTTAACTCCTTCCGATCGTATATTGTTTGTGCATTTTAAGTAATTGGCAGAGTAATTTTGTTCATCATATTTTATGGTGACTCTTACTTAGATATGGAAGCATGATTTTTTTATTTATGACGTTTATTGGCGGTTTTAACATTCAAAATTATTTAATAAAACACTTTTGCTAATATTCGCTTCAAAGTAATATGGATCCCCTAGGAAAGTGAATTTTTCATATAATATATTTTTCCACATAACATACCAATGTTATGTTAATATATATCCACACATACATGTTATATATATATATATCCTCAATTTAATTATATAAATCATATACTTAACTCGTAATTTAAGATCCATTATGATTGAAAGTAATATCCGAAATCTTTTAACATCTTGTTTTAGACTTCATATTAAAATATTCTTGGCATCTAACTCTAAGATGTAAATGCCAATCACTGGAAAATCGAAAAAGTTATGGATTTATATATATATANATTCGAAAAGTTCAAGACTTCAACACCTGCGAGAGAGTTTTATTAAGAACTTAGGACAACAACATCTACATTTTACTAGAAATTAGTATAAATCGGCTCTAGGCAAAGAGTCAAGTAAAGTCTCAGGATTTATTTATTTTTATTTATTTATTTATTTCTCTATCTCACTTTGTTATTTATATTATTATCCTAAGTACAAAAAAAATATGACAGCAAACAATAATAGTAAAAACGTCAATTAAAGTTCATAGCATGTCACTCAGACAGTTTGATTTGGAATTTACATAACATAGGGACAAATTATGAGTCAATAAACATTTATTAACTCATGTAGATGTGGGTGGGTGGTTATATTGCGCCATCTTGTCACTGAGTTACGAAAGAGGCGACACTAAGCCTCTGTCGATAAAAGGAAAGGTTGGTGAATGGGAACTGGATATATATATATAAAATTTCGATCTTTGCATTCCCTTACTCAACCTACTACTTGTTGGTTTAATTGTTTTTTACGGTGCCCTGTTCAAATTTAATCAACTCGAATCGTCCTTCTTCATGACAAAGCGCAAGGAGTAGCATATTTCCAAGTTACTCGCCAAATACAAAAGAAACCGTGTTGAAATTGTACCTCTTTGTCCCGGAGGAAGTGTCTTCTAAGATAGCCTCGGTGTCGAGTTCACACATAGCGTCATTCGGTAGTGAGTTGTTCATGAAACAGATACGCACTACGAGTGGCTGTTGCTGGATAAGCTGTAAGAAATACAGTTAAATTGGAATATTTTAGTTTTTCATCTAGAATTTTTCAGGAAAGAAAGAATTATTGTGCCATTTTCTTTTGTGGGGTTCCAATGTTAAACAGAATTTAATTTCTTATTTAGTTCGTTAGTGAATTTACTATAGATAAATTTGCTATAGAAGTAGTACTCCTGCCTGAAATACTTTTTTATTTATTATTAATTTTTCTATATTTGGGCTTTCCCCAATTATATAATAATTCATAATAAATTTTAAAAAGTCATTCGGGCAGGAGTAACGAATATTAGTTTGTCAATGATTCACTAAATATGTTACTTACGAAATTTGTTTATTCATGTTAGAATGTGGGCCCGACATAACCCCAGTATAAATATTAATTTTAAACATTTTCTTTATTGTCTAATTTCGAAAACATATAATAGAAAAAGTATATTTTCAACAGCCTTTGCCGTTATATATAGCTTGCATGGGGTCTCGAACCCAGCACAGTGCCATGGTTGAATTACCCGTACGGATCCCCTTATCTATATCGGTGCCCTTAACGTGGGTTTTAATTATATACAACGGAAATTAATATTATGAAATAAATATTTAAAGATTAATTACAGAAATAACAGTAAATGTTTAACCTAAACTATTAATTATAAATTTAATAGGCTATTTTTCTTTGTGCTATACTGATTTTATCGCAGTAGTCTAATGCGAGAATTAATAACTAGATAAAGTTTTATCAAATTTCTTTTTATTTTAGTTGATTTGATATTTATGAAAGAATGTATTTATTGCCCAATAGAGCAACGTGTATCGAATTTATTTTGTATTTCAGTAGTGTCATGACCTTAGCTGCACAACGCATTTCATTTATTTATAAATGATTCGGTCATGTATTACATTGAATGAAATCTCTTAATCGTATCAGTTGCTGAGTTTTTGCTACTCCTCAAAGATTATAATAAAATATACAAATAAGTCTGCGTTATTCTGCTGGGAATGTAATATGGGCAATAATTGAGAAATTAAACTTTAAAAAATTTTATACAAAAAATGCAAGGAAGCCAGAAAAACAAATCTTGCTACCTCAGCTGGGACTCGATCCCGGGTCTCCTGCTTTCCGAGAAAGTAAGGAAAGCAGGAGACTTGCCCGGAAACCAGGTGACACGGGTTCGAATCCAGGCTTAGGTATTAAGATTTGTTTCTGGCTTCCTTGCATTTCTTCCATAAAATTTAACGTGGGATTAAATACAACAACTAAAATCATTATTTAAAATTAAGAAATATTTATTAATAATAATAGATAATTATCATAAAAAAATTAGGATACATAGAGAAGTTAAAATAATGTCAAATTTACAGAGTTTTGCCATGTTTATAGTTTTTAAAAATAGTACATAATTAAAAAAGCTACGTTTTTTATATTAACTTTGAACACTCTAGCAAGTATGCCGAAGTTTTAAACATATCAGTTTTCATTTTAAAACAAAATATCAATAATAATAAATACAACATTTTCTATGAATACTATTAGGGATAGTATTGATATAGAATGTAGTACAATAAAACTTTATTGTATTTTTGGTTGGAAATTCCTATGAGGGAAGAGTGGGGGGTTAAAAGAAGACTAAAATGTATTTAATGACGGGTTTTGGCTTTTTTTTTTGACTTGCCAAAACATAGGAACACATTATGTAAACAGTCTGTAACATTTTTACGAAAAACTTTTTTTAAGGAAGATATTTACGAATATGACCATTCCACAGACAAGATTAGTGGTCATTCCTTTGACACTCATTGCGCTCTCTCTCTCTCTCTCTCTCTCTCTCTCTCTCTCTCTCTCTCTCTCTCTATCTCTCCCTCCCTCCC
>KZ808237.1:63371-73381 GCA_000696205.2 Oncopeltus fasciatus
TATATAAGTTTTTTTTAAAACCATTTAATATGTTCGTTAATGGTTAAAATCAGAGATAAGGGAAGTTAAGGGGTGGACCAAAATTTAAAAATTGCAATGTTTTCCTTATTACCAGCTTTCGAAAAAAATGTACTTACAATAAAATAGATTTAAAAAGTAGTTTTATAAAATTGATGTAACATAATATTTTTCATGATATCGCAGATTAAGAAGGGTTTTTAAGAACAAAATGTCTAGTATTGACATGGACTCTTTATTTTTAAATTTAGCAAACCAAATTCAGTATTTAGGTTATTTATTACAAATCCTTAACAGAATGCCTCTCTTGTTGAAAATGGATAAGGTGAGGTGGGGAGAGGGTTAAGAGGAAGACAAAAAATGTATAAGCGATATATCTTTGTTCATATTTGAGTAACGAAAATGTTTATTGTACGCAATATGTGTGAAATGTAATTTTATAACGATTATATTACATAATATTTTTACGAAAAACGGATGTTAAGTAAGAAATTGACGAATGTGATGGGCGATCCCCACTCTTCCTTCCTACCAGTCTAGAGAAAAGCTTATTTTCCTCTGCCACATGTAAATTAGGTTTCGTCATTTACTCTTATTTATATGCAGATTTAATGAAACATGGGAAATCTGCTTAGATTACACTGCTCTTGGGGGACGGATTTTTTTTTNTTTTTTTTTTTTTTTTTTTTTTTTTTTTTTTTTTTTTTTTTTTTTTTTTTTTTATGATAAGAAATTGCCTACCAACAATTTTCGAGCTAATGGCTTTCTCTTTTAATGAAAATTCTTGTTATTCCAAATATAATGAAGAATGATGAAGCCTTATTTCGCTAAATATGCCCTTTGATGAGTTAATCGAAAGGAGATTTAAGGAACAGAGGCCTAAAAGAGAGCTACTAAAAGGTCTTTTGCTTCCGGAAGAACAATGCCCGACCGCCTACAAATTAAGCTGCAGAATAACATCGAATTTTCGATTGACTACGTAATCTTTTGAAAGTGTGTTTAGCCTAAAGCGAAAATGATAGGGGATTACACTATTATATATTAGACTACATTATATAATAATACATTATTATATAATAATACACAATACACTATTGTTTTCTATCGATATTGAATTAAAAGTCCGTTTTAAATAAAGCGGAATTTTAATATCTCTTTGTTGGTTTTGTTGAATTTGAACATACCTAGACTTAATGACAAACCGAAGATGACAATATTGTAAGGCTGGTCCTGGGTCGGCTGGGTGAGCTTATCATCCCTTATTTATTCTGTACTTCTGTTTATAAGGTGGGGGGGGGAGGCAATTCATTCAATAAGAAGGAAATTCTTCTAGAGTATTCAATTTAAAATTACAGGCTTTGTTTAAGACCCGATTCAAATAGTTGAATTCCGCGATCAAACTTCAGAGCAAATTTCTACTAAAACGACATCGCAAAGTCAATTTTCAATTATACTGAAACTTTTCAACGTATTTAACTTTTTAAAGAATTTGTCCTTTTCCCCAGGGCGTCAACTTTAAATATTCCTCAATATTTAATAATAATAGTATGACATACTCGGTCAAATGCTTGAGTGACGTCTAAGAATGCACCTGGACAATATTCTTTTGCTCGAAATCTACACTGCGAAACACCTGCTGGACAGTGGAATGATAGGATCGGAAGCCGAACTGATGATTAGGAAGAATATTTAAGGAAGTTATTATAGGTATCATTTGTTTTAGAAGAACTTCCTCAAATATCTTAGTAAAGTAAAGGAAGAAGGCGAATTGGTCGATATGATAATGTGTCAGAAGCAGGTTTACCGGATTTGGAAAATAGGATTATTTCAGAAAATTTCCAGAGAAGTGGAAAATGGGTGATTCGAAGGTCACAATTATAGAAGTAAGAAGACAATCAGGAAGACAATTGCTTTTTGGAGTAGATTTCGAAGTATTAGCCCGGTGATAAGGTCATAGCCGCGTGCTTTGAGCTTATGCAAATGTTAATAATGTACTTGACCACAGAAGGCGTTACTGCCTTATTCGGTAAGGACATTGGTAATGGTATATCCAGAGACTCCTCTACCTCCGCGTTATTGGACAAGTTGTCGGGATCCAAATGAGGAGTGAATGTTTGCTTTAGATGCTGGGCAATTATTTGGGCCTTGTCTTTGTCGGAAGAGGCCTAAGAACCATCTCCTCGACGTAAAGGGCCGAAGATTCATGATACTTCAGAATCCTGCGAGTAGCAGTCCAGAGGTATTTGTCTCCTTTTGGGAGGCTAGACAGGTAGGCATTAAATGCCTTATTTCGTAAAGCACTTAGTTTTTGGAACCCCCTACGATCTGTAGGATGCCTTTCCTTAGGAACAGTGCTCGATTTACAAATATTAAGGCTATCTTAAATAAAACATGGAACAACTTCTTATTTTATTCTTCGCGTGGAATTTTCTTTCTTCCTATAAGATGTTTAAGGCCTCTTCAAATAAAATAATCATAACACTTTTCAAGATTCCTGGCGGGTAAACTTACTTCGTTATACTGGAGAAATGTCAGGGTTTCGGATAGGATCAGAAAAATAAAATAATCCAAAATTGTTGGGTAATTATTTTATTATTCACAACGTTTCGACTTAACTTTTAATTCATCATCTGGACGATATTGATGTCTGGAGAGATCTCCGAGGGAGGTTTATGGTCCCATCTCAGAGTCCAGAACTAAACTGACCTTTATTTTTCTAGCCGAAACCCTGACTCATTTCTCCAGCATAATGCTCGACGGCCAACGAACCTCCAACCATTACTTCTTTATATATTTTTTAGAACCTTTATAGTTTGAATATAATGAGTAACTAATGTGCTTTGTTTACGGAATCTTTCCACCAAGAAACAATGTATTTAAAATCGATAACATAAACCTCAGCTAAGCTTGTAATTATGTTTCATTAAACTTATTTAAAATAATATTAGCGATAAAAATGTCCTGGTACAAAATTTCCTGCACTCAACGAGTTGAGTTAGTTTCGCTAAATATTTCAGAATGAAATTCGTGTAATCCATCCCTTCGGCCCATACCAGCGTATATGAGGATTTAAAGGTTTTTTTTTTTAGCGGAACCATGCACTTAAAAGTTTGCCACAAATAACACACTCTAGCTCACCTTTTTCTTTTTAATGTTTACATTAATGGATGTCACAATTTATCCTTCTAGATCTTCTTTGGGGGTCTGAGCTTGGGTCAACATGTTGATTAATATTGCTACAAAAGAATCTATTCAAGAGATAAATGCCAAATAAGATCGATGTTTTTTTTTTTTCATGAAAATAATTTTTTATTTCATTAATAGAAAAAAAAATATGATTCTTAATCACCTATATCCCTTACCTAATCTCTTACTAATAAACGTAATGTCGGAAACAAAAGTACTCATGTTATCGCATCCAAATGTGTGTAAATATCCGAATTGCCAAATATGCATGCTCCGCCATATTGTTCTGTACACACGCAATTACTAAATGTACTAAATTATGTAATTAATAAATAGCAAAATTATATTATCCTACCTCTGAAATTTATTCTGTATAAAATTCCCACTCCTTATTAATTTGAGGATGAATTGGTCGGGAATTCGGTCTTGGAATTTGGACAAATATATACTAATTTGTAAAACAAAAAAGTGTTTATCGTTTCATACGAATTTCAGGACTTCTTCAGGGAAATGGTGAATGTGGAAGTAGACTGTCTTCTTCTCTAGTTAATGACTGATTTAATAATTCTGATTAATTTATTTTCTTCAGTAAAATATTGTTTCTTTCAAAACATGCTAAAAATAACACATTCCACGTTTAAGTGTGGTTGTCATAGTTAGTTCTAAGTGACATTTTTCGTCACTTTTCAGTCGTTACTTATTGGTAAATTAAAAGTATTCAATGTTGACCAGCTCAGAGCCATCGCCATAAGCTAACTAAACTTATAAGCTATCCATTGGTACAAGAAAACTTCAGATATTCAGTAAGACCGCTAACCAATACAGTTGCATTACGGGTAAACTGCATGGGTTCCAGGATCCATAGTCAACTGTGGAAATTTAATACATATCCTAACAAAGGCTTTAAAGAAAATATAATCATACATCGATGATCGTAGTGTAAAGGCAATATCCGGCCAGCCGTTTTCGTAACTCATATCAATAATAAATTAAAATAAATTTCTTTATAACAGTTTTATTCAACAAATCCATAAATCAATTAATAAATATTAGCATGTACTCACATTTCGATGAAAATATTTGGTCATCTACTGGTTGTGGTGGTTCAGGATCATCCTCTTCAATTGTTTTCCAAATCACTCTGCTTTTCAAAAACATACTAAAAGAAAAAATAATTATTACAAATTTTAATCCGCAAAAATATTTTTAAAACATGAAATCATGTAGCCTCTATCTTGCTTTCAAACAAATAGTAAGAAAAACTATAACTTATAAATATTTTAATTGGTTGTGGTTTTTTATCCCACGTAAATTTTAAACAGTTAATGAGAGGGAACAGAATAAAAAATCTATCTGTCCCAGCCAGGAAACGAACCTGGATCTCCTGCTATCCGGGCCGGTGTGTATAGCCATTACTCCACCAGGACTAGCTAGATATCTCATTAAATTCCCTCTACACTAGCGAGAGCCTAACCTACGAGAAAAACGAGAACTTCGTCTTAAACTCGAAGGAGCTGACATTGTCAAACTATTTGTCGACTCCAGGAACAATCCTGGCTGGGACAGATAGATTTTTTTATTCTATTCCCTCTCATTAATTGTTTGAAAAACTATAACATTTGTTTTATCTAGGCAAGAAATAGTAACCAAAACTAACGAGAAACTTCTCGGGTTCGTAATTTGAAATGGAAAACTTCATTTGGTGGCAGCACGTAGACAATATAAAAAGTAACTACCAGATATCGATATGGATTGCAGCGCGATATATGGAGTACTAGCTATCAAATACAAAATAACGCCACACGCGTAAATGTCTAACACCGTCTAAGGAAAAACAATCAAAATTTCAGCCAATATCCCATTATAACTTCTTTAATAAGTAAGCTTCTACTAAGTTAAAGACTAGGGAAGCATGTGGTGTGAGGATCAGACATGTACGGGAAGAGGTCGATTGAAGGATACCACATGCTTCCTTTCTTCAGATGAGGAAATTAGGGTTATCCAGAAATCGATATAAGATTCTTTTAGGCCAACCTCGCCCTTTCCACGAAGTTATAAAAGCAGCTTGCCAGCGGCCCCGAGTCAGTGATAGTTTCCGAGTCAAATAGTTTGTCTCAGAGCGTCAGGCTGATCGTAGTCTTTGCAGTGCCGTTAACAGTGAAGTGATAAGTGACCGCAATTAACAAGTTCTTGCTTTTAATTTATTTGTACATATTTGTTAATTAGCTATAAGTAATATTCTTTTCCATTTACTTATTTATTAGTTAGGATGGACGGTACTCCAATTGTTATCTGTTATTAGTAGGAATACTTATTTGTCATAATAAATTAACTCCAATTTGTGTCTGTTCTTAATTGTTATTGACCCGTAGCCCATAACAATATTTTATATTAATCATAATCATAATTGTAACCCATGCAGTGAAACTGTACTGAATTTGGTTTAAGTTTTAAAAAATAGGATATTTCAAAAATTTCAACTAATTTTTCGAATAAATAAACATGTAAAAGAAACAAAATTATTCATTTATTAATCAGAAGAAGAAAATAAAGTAAAAATAAATTTCTACTTTGGTACTACTCTAAACTCCCACTCGTTATCTTATTTCTACATGAAAAAATTGATTTTTATTTTATTAATTAAACATCAAATATAGAAATTCAACTAAAAAGAATAATGAGTTTTGGAGCATTAAAAGACAAATTTACATGTAAATATAAATATGTCTAAGATCAAACCCAATTATATCTTGCACTCAATAGGATGATCAAACATCTAATGTTTTTATCTAGAAATTTAAAAAAAACAATCTCCTTAGATTCAACCTTAAAATTTTAAGACTGCAAAAACAAACAAAAATAAAGAGAATTACGAAAATAAACCAAGAACTTAATTTATATTGATCTTGATATCTATGACTTTTTCAGTTTCTCTCCTCTATCTAAATGAAATTGAAGGTCATTTGATGTAACATTAACCAGGGTCACTAAATATTTACTCTCTGATATCTCTCTTTTCAAATGCGAATATCTCATTATGTCTATGACT
Organism: Oncopeltus fasciatus; assembly: GCA_000696205.2. Classification (NCBI taxonomy): domain Eukaryota; kingdom Metazoa; phylum Arthropoda; class Insecta; order Hemiptera; family Lygaeidae; genus Oncopeltus; species Oncopeltus fasciatus. The sequence continues at coordinate 69,625 of KZ808237.1, forward strand.
TAAAATCTGTGCTTTTTAATAATTTTCAGTATTAAGAATTATGTGTTTAACTGAGAGTTAATTTTATGATTCAGAATTTCATTGAAATTACTTAATTTAATTTAAGCTACTAAATGAGATTATAAATCCTTTTTTGTGCTGCCATCTATTTTCATTCTTAACAATGGGATTTACTTGAACCTAAACTTCTTATGTTTAAGTAGTTTCTAAATGGCTCTTTTATAAACGATTATTATAAAATATACGTTTTATTTTTTTCATGGGTTCATAACATGGCAAAAAAAATTATGTTTTAATATTTTCTTTACAATTACTAAAATTTTAGAACTATTGAATTTAATTTGGAAATATTAATTTAATAACTGTAAAATTATCAATAAAGAGAGATATAAATTTTTATTTCACTCGGTAAGAGATCATATTAAAACTCTTAAAAATTTAAGTCAGTTTTACAGTATGTTTTAATGTATGTAAATACTACAACTGTAGAGTATAGAGTATATATGATTGTGTACTGAAACTGTAATACATATTGGGTTAAAAAAAGAATTTATTTTTTTCTACTTTCTAATGTGATAATAGTTAAAAATTTTATTGCAAGAGTATTATATTATAAAGTACTACAAATTTTATAAATGCAATTATTTTAATAAAAAAGAACAAATATATCTTTCTTGATTTTTAAGAAATTTTACTGTTCCTATTCACAAGGTCTAATTTTAAATATTGAGAATTACAATATAAATAATAAACTATATATATTGTACTACATATACAAACAATGCATATAAAAACCAGTAAGCTAACCACAATTTTGATATTTAAAGACTATAAAATCACTTACTTCAGTCTATCCTATATCTAATAATAGATTTACCAATATATAATAATTATGTTGTAGATAACACAGATACATAACTCCTTAAGGGAAACTTGAATATTACATCTTTATTTTAATATCTTAAATTGCATATTTTAGTATTTTTTTTTGTATTTTTTTTTTTTGTGCATGTTGACTCCTGAGGTCATTGGCATCAGTTTAACTTTTACTAACTGTAATTTAGTTTTTTACAAATTAAATTTTTGGTTCCCTTGGGTCACAACAAAAATAATCTCGAAAAAGCCCACTGTGATTATAAATAATTATTTATGATCACTCCATAATAAATAAATCAAAAAGTCCATGCATGAGAAAATTAGTTGATGAATGTCCAAAATTTTACATTTACTTTCTTTTAAAAAAGTAGCTATACTATATTAAAATTTTATAACAGCTGATCCTACTCAACAGATGAAGCAACTGATTGTTTTTTGTTTTTTTTAATGGCTATATCTATTTATTTATTAAAAATAAACTCACTCAATTTATATCAATCATTAAACAAGAAAATTAGGCAAGCTTTGTTCCTATTTAATTGATCGTATATGTTTTTTTAATCTCCCATGCAGCTAGTTAGTCATTGAAGGAGAAATTATCTAAAGTATTCAACATATTTTAAACACATATGGTACTAGGCAGGTTTTTAATACTCGATGAAAAAAACCCAACCACAGTAGTATTGTAACTCACAGTTCTAAGGAGACCCATCTCGGCTAAGATGGTGGCTTTTTTATGGGGCTTAAGTACTAAGTTTTAAAGTTGTTTCTTCTATGTTTAGTATATTATTAGATATGGATGAAAAAATCCCAACCACAGTAGTATTGTAACTCACAGTTCTAAGGAGACCCATCTCGGCTAAGATGGTGGCTTTTTTATGGGGCTTAAGTACTAAGTTTTAAAGTTGTTTCTTCTATGTTTAGTATATTATTAGATATGGATGAAAAAATCCCAACCACAGTAGTATTGTAACTCACAGTTNAAAAAAGTTAAGTTATTTTTTAAATATCCACACAAAGAAATAATCTAACTGATTAGTATAAGGCCGAAAACTGTTATATTAGGTGATCAATATGGTGACATAATATACTGTTGAAAAACTGATGATTTAAAAAAACTTTTAATTTAAATTTAATGATGATTGGTTTAGTAGGAATCATTAAAAATTCCCAAAAATGTATTTGACTAAGAAAGGTGGAAACCTGTTAATAATCACTCCAAAATTATCATTATCATTATATCGAGTAAATAGTTCATGTTAAAACTTAAAAGTAATAGAAAGCAAGCAAGAAATTTGATTATTCCTCATTAAGTTAATCAGAGACATTTGAAGGTTTTAAAGCAAATCAGAATAAGCCTATAAGCAATATGATAATATAATTCTGTTACAGATTATTTAAATTAATGAATTTTCTTATTTACTATGAGATATGTACATAACTGTTAATAAAATGAAAAAAAAAAAGTGAGCTGAGTACAAATTGACCTCTGCTTCCCCCTTAAACAAAACCATTAAAAACTAATGCTATAAATAATTGCTATTATTTCCATAATTACTAACATAACACAGAAATTTCTATTGAAATAATTTTCAAATACATGAGAAAATAAACAATTGTTGAATAATTTGCAGCAGACTTTCTTTTTTTTTAATTTGTTGTTCATGTTCATCCAGCAGAAATTAAGGTTTAGCTGGCTCTAAGAGATACCATCTAGAAGTAATAAAAGACTCTTTGAGGCTAATTTAAAGTAGAGTATTATAGATGATAGTATAACGGAAAAAAAATTAACTTTTTACAATCAAGCAGCATAAATAAACATCCTTACATATGATAGCAAGTAATAATTTATTGCAATTATTATGCCTTTGCAAAGAAACAAGAGTGCTTGAAGTAAAATCTTTTAGTTCTCATCACATAAACAAATAAATCACTTTCAATAGATTTATTTTTTGAATGTAGGGGTTTAGATTATAACAATATAGAATTAACTTATTTGTCTGAAGATTAATTAATTGCTCCTAAATAAATAAATGTTACATTTTTTTTTTTATTCTAAAAATATGAGTAGCCTGTGAATAGTCACAGTCCAGAAATATTATCACAATATAACAATAAAAATAAATAAAAGAATGATAGTACTTTAATAAATTAATAATTTGATATACTATCATTAAGTATTTAAAAATAATATGATATTTAAATAATATACATGATTATTATTAAATTAATTTGAATTAGCTATTAAAATAAATAAGAGTACAGCTCTTCTTTAGTATAGTATTTTATTTCAATAATCATTAATTTTGATTAAATTATCCCAATGAAGTACCAAATTTTGATTACCTAAATCAACCCACTACAATGAACACTAGAATAATAGGTTCATTCCTCTATTTCTCCAAGTTGAAGGACACACTTTGGATGTGTCCAATTATTTTATACATAGTTCAGGACTTATTTTAAGATTTAAAAAAAAGTAAAATAAAGGCCACAGATGTCTGTCATGTGGCCCCCCTCAGCCTAAAAACCATATACATCAGTTTCAGAAGAGAAACCTGCTACTCCCATAATTTTGTATTCTGACCTTTAAAAAAACAAAGTTTTATTTTAACTTTTAAAATGATAATTTGAAAGAAATATTGATCTTTTTATGAAAATAAAAAAGTCTGTCACTAGGTCATAAGTGCAGAAAAGACAGGTGTGCCCACACAAATACTTAGTAGGCCAGTAGCTTAATACTAAACACTTGATGTGTGTGGTAATATATTACCAATGATTTAGATAAGGCTGCTCTAAAAATTTTTAAATCTTTCAGTTTTATTTATTTAATGGTATTGATTTTTAGTTACAATGAAAAAATAAATATATTCCGTTAATA